>WXZC020001070.1:0-10021 GCA_011317855.2 Paelopatides confundens | reverse complement strand
GTTTCAGTTATTTTACGACGCTAAGCTGCCACATATACATGTGGGAAGCCGAAGTGGTTTGTAACTTACACTTCACAGCCACCAACATGGGGCTGGGTAGCTCACTCGGTTGGCACAGGACTTGTATTCCTGAGATTACTGGTTCAAATACCGTTTTAGATATCAATTCCATTGGATATATCAAATCATATATGATGAATATATGTCATTTCACTTATGTTTTCTTCGCAACTCATATTTACAAGACAAAATAAAGAGAAATGTGGAAATAAGTGACCAAACTTGTTTATGTGTGTCTAGTAGATAACTCCCTGTAAAAGCAAGATATCAGATAATTAACAATTCCCCACCCCCCTGTTATCGCTGCCCTGAGAATACCTTTTATCATTTTTTGGAGAGTATCGTATTGTGACATTGTATAGTGTTTCAATGAGAAAAGCATGAACAAAGATGACTTAAAATGAGATATAACATTGTAAGTAAAAAAACACGTTCTTTAAAATTAATTATATCGCGAGAGATGACGGAGGAGATAATAAACCAGAGTCAATATACGTTTCCATGATTAAGTAAAGTCAATAAAACTACAAGGAATGGTATATTTTAACCCTTTAAAGTAAACAATCATTGTGTACAAATAATAAATATCATAATTCTTTAAAAAAAATTAAACCAGTCGTAAAATGTCTGCAATTCGTTACAGATTAACCCGCTCTATACTTGTAATATCTTTACCAGTAATGAAAATGGTGCGAAGATTATAATTACACACATTTGACAAGTTACGTATATCATTGGCATGCAAAATGAAGATGTAACCCTGGGTAACCCCACATTGAATATTTAAATGTTCTGAACATAATCCGTTATAAGAAACAAAGTGCTGTTTGTTGGAACGATAACTATTATCCACTCTAATCATATACCACTAATACCATAATATGAACGTGTGTTCAATACAATGGTATGGTCAATCCTATTGAAAGCTATGATTAATATAAAGGAGTACCAAAATAAGTTTTAATTTAGTCCAGTACCATAGGTAACTGATCGAGAGCATGCATTGGTATTTAGCCTCACCGATAACATGTATTTAATTGATTATATTATTTAATAAATTGTGATATTATACAAAGTTTTGAATTGGAAGAGTAAGATAAGTGTAGTAGAAATGTGTATTAAATGTACATTAAGAGTTTGTGTATAGTTATTCACCTACCGATACCAATTATACAATTTCAAACCCTTGCTTTCGGCATTCACAGAGAGTTTTCAATCACATTTTTATAATGATTTACTTTCCTCCTAAACATCTCGGGTCCCACGTAAAGAAAAAGGGCAACGACAAGTTAACAATAACAAACAATGGTCCTCATATTTATTTACAAACAATACTGTTGGATTATATTATTCAAAAATGTTTCTCAAACGCATGAGCAATTACCTGTTTTAACCTATTGTTATGATAAAATCTGTCCCATTCGGCGCTCCTTACTAATATATTATTTTGGAATAGTCTCTACCGTTCTACTACTCGTATATTGCTGTATGTTTTGTCAACATATGTATCTGCTATACGGCTAGGCTATACCATATTATTAATATTGCTAACGAAGCCTAATATGTATGTGCCTGTGTAACATAACTAGAGCCTATGATTACATATGGCCCATTATAATTGATACGTGAATAATCATAGTTATTACTACCATTATTGGCATACTTGACCTCAGCTCTCCTCATCTTACGGAATCGATATCATTCGCAAAACCTATGTTACAGTCAATACTACAAAAGAACATGTCTGCAGAATATGTGTCACTGACTGAGATGACTGAGGAGTAAGGTACTTAGTAAGGTATCTAGTTTCTAAGCCTAAACTAAATGTATTCATTTGTATTTGTACAAGAAGAGGATTGAACAAGAATTTGGCGATAGTCAATTTTAAATCCAAATTGAAGCTCTACTTCCATTAATCCGTGTGCTGGTACTTGAGCACATTATTTGCTTTACTTTTCTGATTACTCATTTCGTAACATCTATCATTGGTTAATATTCATGGTTCAATATTTTGGTTCAGTATCCTTTGTTAATCGAAAGACAATGTTTCTAAATAATTATGTTGACACGGTGTTCAATTTTGTTGGCCTAATTATTTACATGTGGTTCAAAATTGTGGAAAGAAAATTAATACCACATTCTGAAAATATGATTGAAAATTACCAGTCAGAACTGAAAGAGAGCATTTTATAACTTCTAATCTGGTCGTAATCCACCTCCTAATGCCAATGTAATATAAACTAATAATCAAACCCACAGCACGAAATAATATAATGTTTATTATTTCCTATATTGATCTGAATCTAAATAACGACAGTTTATTTATAATTGCTGATAATATACCAACTTTACCAGGTTTGTAGTTCAAGATGGTGACAGCCCATGACTTATTTATTCTTATCAATATCAATATTTGGTCTAACATTTAATACCAATATATTTTTCTATCGATTTGAACCATTTCTCTGTCCTTCAAAATGATATATTGTAAAATTAGAGAAGTAAAACACATGTATATGTACAGTTGTAGTCTACGCTAACCACCAACACCGTATATTGACCTTACCCAGTGATATTATGGTATATTCACAGCTGGCTATGTGTAGGGTAACCCACCGGCATTAGCACCGATTCTTAAGCTGATATAAGCAATGGGTTTTGGATACATGTTATTCTGAAAATGTTTATCCTAGATTAAATGGAATATTCCTCCATTAGTAAAATCAAGTTATTGTATATTATATTCTGTATTTGACTGATTTATCCACATAATAAATAGTACAATCATCAATTTGTAAAATAAAGCTCTGGTATATTCTGTTCCTTGTGATTTTCATTGCATGATTCTACATGGTCTAACCGCTAGACTAAAATATACTCATCAATCAGTAAGCGCGAGTATCCCGTGGATGATGACATCAGCTAGCATGGCTCTCATCTGCAATGACCTTAGCTAGCATGGATATCATATACAATGACCTCGGCTAGCACGACTCTCATCTGTAATGACCTCGGCTAGCATGGATCTCATCTATAATGACCTCAGCTAGCACGACTCTCATATATGACCTCAGCTGGCATGACCTCAGCTAGCATGACTCTCATCTGTAATGACCTCAGCTAGCAGGACTTCAACTGTAAAGTGAATATATCCAGAGGTATGTAGGATAATCACACTCGTAATAATCTGTCGTTGTACTCTAACGTGTATTGGCTGCACGTGTCTTGTGGATGACATCAGCTACCATGAATCAGTCTTCTGAAGAAGGTAACAAAAACAATACAATACATAATCATTGTAATCACTACACTGAATTATTGGTAGGTACCAACTATTTTAACTGGATTATTTGCTGTTGAACAAGACCTGAATATCTCTTCTCAATGACAACAAGGTACTTCAGTAGTCATTGATTACAAACTATGACAAATCTAACTCATTTTAACTTTCTCATATGAGATGATTATTAATGGGGCATTAGAGCCCCTGGCAAAGAAAAAGGACAACCAAAAAGTAAACAATAACAAATTGTGGTCCACAGAGTTGTTTACAAAAACGTTGGTCAAACGCATGCGCCACTTCCTGATTTGACCTCTCATTGGTTAATATTCATGAGCTTGCCTACTCAATAACAACTTTGATTCGAAAGGCAATATCTGTAAACAAATCTGTTCACACTGTTTCCCCTGTTTACGAGCCTCTATACTTACCCTTGTTAACATCTATATTGCATGATCCCATCTAATCTAGCTAATTTTGGAGATAATTTAGCGTTAATTTATGTAGCTGGGATCGCCGACCCGGCGGCCCAAGCGCGGTCATGCTCCAATTAGATTCCGGTAAAGATGCGAAAGTGCAGCAGCGCCTCTACACCAAAAGGGGCCTAAATATATACTTACTTTATTGCTTACATCTCCATGCTGTAGCTAGAAGAGAACTTTCTGGCATTGTGTTCTCTTTGAAAACGTAATGAGAGTCTTTGCGGACGTACCCACTAAGGCGGCACGAAACTCGGAATCCATCTCCCGAAGCAAAAATTGGAAACATGGAATGCAATGCATGGCTGCACGCTTTCCATCGCAGTGGGGTGGGTGGCGGGAATGTTGCCCGGTGTAAGTATAGAGGCTCGTAAATTCCCAAACCAGTAAGTTTGGGGGAATTTACATCGCCTATCCATACTTACCTTGGTTAACATCTAAATTGCAGAATGGCACCGTTAAACTGGCGGGCGGCCCGAACGCTGGAAAGGGCCTGGCAGGGCAGCTCTGCCAAAGACAGCCTCTGTCACGAGAGTATCCGAGACGTAGCAAGCGACGAAATTAGAGGGTGTCTTACAGGCTGCCGCTTCCAGGATATCGTGAATGGAACGACTGCTAAAATAGCTCTTGACGCTGCTTGCACCGGGATCTCGTTGGTCCGAGCTTTAAAATAAGCATGCGGTGAGATCACTTCGGACAGCCATCGCGAAATGGTATAATTGTAGTGACTCCGAGGGAGGACGAAGAGCCTCACTCTGAGGTGGATGACCGAATGGGCCTCACTCTGAGTAGGTACCATTTAATGGCTCTGACTGGGCACCAGAAACTGTCTTCGGCAACGGAGGAGAAAGTCCAGGGACTGGGTGTTGGGCAGGAACTGGGAGTCTGGAAACAACTTGACCCATGCGGCTCGAACTTCACGTGGCCCGGCTTCAGCGAAAGCGCTTGAAGGCAGCCCTTGCGTCTGACTGAAGCCGCCACTATACAAGAAAGAGTATTGTTAGTCAAGTCCCGCAATGATGCCATATGTTTGAGGCAACGTCTGCAGGAAGAACACTGGCCAGCATATATGCAGGTGAAGGTCCTCCACCATGGGGTGTAGCACATGGCTCCTGACCCAGGAGACCAGGTCTTGGCAGTCCGGGAACATCCTCGGGTGGTCAACTGCGAGATGCAGAAGCAGGGAGAACCACGGCTGGCGCGGCCAGATTGGGACTACTAAGTGGATGCGCATACTCGATGCTCTGACCTTGAAGAGCACATTGTGAATCATCCTGAACGGCGGGAACGCGTAAACGTCCAGTCCGTGGAAAAGGGCATCGCGTCCGTCGCCCAGACCCCAGGATGGAAGATCCGGGAGCAGAAGGTTGGCAAGTTCGCGTTGCTCGCGGTGGCGAAAAGGTCCACTGGGGCCCATACAGGTTGGAAAACACAACAGCAACCTCGTCCACATGGGTGCTAGCTCCCACTCTCCTTGGTTCACACTGCCCCTTGACAACGCGTCCACCAGCGTGTTGTCCTTCCCGGTAATATGATTAGTCCTGAAGATGATGTTGTGCTGACGGCACCACATCGGGCGGGGATTGAGTCCCCCTGTGTGTTGAAGTAGACTAATGCGGTATATTGTCGGTGAAAACTGTCAGAGACTTGCCCTGCGTAAGGTCTGTCAGAAGCTTGACGGCCCTCTCACTGCCTACAGCTCCAGCACATGTATGTGCTAGTTTCCTTCCTGCTTATACCATTTTCCTGAGTAACCGCCCCATCCGGGAGAGAAGAATCGGTGGAAACAGAGCTGGTCCCACTGGACTGTGAACGCGACGACCTTGCCGAGGGTGGCCGCCGAGCCTCACCACTGCATGTGCGGTTGGAGGACTTCGGACTAGGAGACGAAAATAAAAGGACCCTTGTATGGGGCCTGAAGTGCCCCAGCAGGGGAAACTGGAGGAGACGCATGCGTAACCGGCAAAGCGGGACGACGTCGACTAGGCTCGCCATTAGTCCCAAAACCCGCAGCCACTGCCATGCTGTAGACCGGGACGGGAGGACGCAGACCACCGAGATCAGAGAGGAGATGCGCTCCTCGGGGAGTGTGTGGACCACTCGTTTGAAGTCTAGTCGCGCGCATAGGAAGACCAATGATTGTGCGGGTGAGCTGGGACTTCTCCCAGTTGTTCACCAGACCCAGAGACTGGAGGAGGTAGATTGCTTGGTTTAGTCCTTCCTGGTCTCATTGTGTCCCCCATGACCACCCAGTCGTTCATGTAGGCGGCCACCACCACTCCTCGCCTTCAGAGTTCTACCATGACAGCCCCTGCTACCGGGTAACACACGCAGGGTTGTGAGAGGTTGAAAGGGAGGGATGTGGTCAAGACGTCTCCCTCCCGTAGCTGAAGCCGAGGGAGGTAGCGCTTAGCGCGAAAGGGATATGAGGATAAACATTCCTGAGGTCGATCACTGTTGTCCACATTCCCTTCGATAGGGATACCAAGAAAGGGGCCAGTGTATCCAAGCGGAACGCTCTTGGTCACATAAGGGCGGGTCTTTCGGCACCCCCTTACTTCTTTCGGATGGGGAAGGAAGAAGGTTGGCAGGGACACCGGCCCTCACCCGGGCCGTCCTTCTTACCACACCCCAGTGGAGATACATGGAAGTTCAAGCTCAAGGAATCCCTCTGCTCCGGGCTCTTTGTCTGTCTCGCGGAGCTGCCCCGCCTGTAAGAATCGCCTCGTGAAGCGCGGCCCCACAGGGTTATCTTGCCCGAGCCGCGTTTAGTAGAAGGACGACACCCCTGAGCCCGAGGGGTCTGTCAAGCATGAGAGGCAGGGGCCCGTTCCGTTGACGCACCGAATGAGGCCTGTGTTGCCTCCTGATGCCGATTAGCTTCTTCAGGGCAGCTGGGCAAAAACTGAATGCTGAAGAGGGTAAGTGGCGACTGGCTTTGGGGTTGGCCCGGCGAAGTTGTTCCGTCGCGCCTCGACTTCCCTGAGGGCAACCATGGCCAAATGACCCAGCGTATAGAGGGTGTTTCCACTCCACCACTTCTATCGTCTCTAAATAGCCCCGATGTCAGGCCCTGCTCCGCTCACCTTACTGTAAATCTCATCAGAGAAAATTGTAGCGGAACAGTAACCGGCTACTCCGCCAGCAGGGGGAGCGGGTGCGGGTGAAAACCCCTTGGGAATACGGGGAAGAAAACATAGTCGCTACTTGCTTCCTGACTGCCCTAGTGCATACTGGTTGGCTGCAACAAGGCCACTAGCTTGCCAAACCAAGGAGGAGTATATGGTGGGAAACCCGTGAACGGGGCCTCCTTTTCCGAACCCGTCTCTGGGGCTTCCCATGGCAGGACGGATGTACGTAGCGGGCGCGCGGTAGTCTGTACTTCCTGGGATTGCTACGCTCCCCGCGGCCTCTTGCTGGGGTCTCAGCAGGTGCGTTTGGGTTCGCTCCGGGGTTGTCACCATGCTCCATATTACTCCCAGTAGAGAGTGGCGAGCGTACCGCCTTAATCACACGGAGAAGAACACATAACCGTTGCGTGCTTCCTGACCTGCGAACGGGATCCCTCCATCCGAACCTGCGGACGTCCTTCTTCCGGAGGAGTACGGATAACTGTAGTGCCTCCTTCTGCTCCTGGGGAAAGGGCATTGCCCTTCCTCCCCTAGCACGTCTCGTTGGGGCAGAAGAGGATGTGCGGGTGTGCCATCTTTGGCGCGCGAGGAAGGAAGCATAGCTGTCGCTCGACTTCCTCAGCAAGGTCACCAGCCTGCCAAACCTAGGAGGATCTTGTTCTAGGGAACCCGTGAACGGGATTACTCTCTCCGAGACCGCCTCGGAAGCTTCCGACGTTGGGCTGGAAGTGCGCGGGTTGTCACACTCTCCGCTAAACTCCGTACGATTCCGATCAGAAAAGTCAAAATTCGGAAGAAAACACAATTTATCCCGGTATATGAGACTAGCATAGAACACACGTTTGTACAGACAGACTGGATGAATCTAATTGGAGCATGACCGCGCTTGGGCGGCCAGGTTCGGCGACCTCAGCTGTATAAATTGACGCTAAAGTATCTCTAAACGAGGTAGATTAGATGGAATCATGACATTTAGATGTTAACCAGGGTAAGTATAGATAGGCGATATAAATTGTTATGGTTTATATTTTCGTTGACCCGATTCTTTGCGAGGGGTTCAAAAGGTGTGGTGACAATTACTTTATTCTGAAAATGTGAAAACTACTTGTCAATGCTGAAAGAGAGCATTTTATAATGTGTATTCAGGTTGAGCTCAAATTCATAATGCCCTTTTAATATATGTAAACTGCATTACAGTATTATACCTGCTCATTAGTCGATTATTAATATAATTTCAGTATTTATGCTTTAAAATCAATACATCAACACATCACTTTAACCTAATCATTATACGATTATTAATATCTGTTTACTCTTAGACTTTGTATTACAACTCCTATCTCAACTAATCAACACATCACTATAACATGTTCATACTATGATGTGTAATGTCTGTTTCTATTTGTACTTTTTTAAATAAATCTTCTTTTGACCAATCCGTATATCAGTGTAACCTACTCATTAAATGACTAGTTATATGTTTACCGCTGTACTGTTTTGACGTTGGTTTGCAACATGAATGCCATGAAGATTTTGTTCCGAGCAAACGTCTCGTCTATGATAATCGGCTGACGAGAGGTATTTCTGATGAACTTGATTACAAAGGTTTAATATTTGACTGATTGCTAACACGTGTTCTTGGTTTCTGTCTCAGGACACATAAAAGGAGGTAGCTGTTATATTGTGGTTGATCATATATACCAAAGGTGCCCTTCTTGTGTTTTGTTTAGTCATAATAGGGGTCGGTGGGATGATAGGGGATGGGTGTTCTGTTGTTTGTTTAAGACTCAATCAAGAACAACGAAAATATGGTATTTTTTCTAAATATAAAATATAATCTTGTGTGATGAGCTTCATGTGTGACATTTGACCTACTTGTAAGTATACTTAGTTGTGTGTGTTGAATAAGACATATTACTCCAGGTTATGTGTGTTCAGTACAGTGTATTGTAAAACACCAAGTAAAGCGTATCTTCGCGCCTTTAGCGTCAACACAGTTAAGGTGTATACGATGCAGGGAAACAGCCCCACCTACGTCACTGGTTGATCATCATAGCTATGGTCAGGTCATTACTAAGCAAATCACCAAAATAATAAAATACTACTAACTTAAATAGAAAGAACACTTACATGCCAAACTCCGAAGATACGATCCAGGCAATACTGTTGATGAATCTTATTGGTATCGGGAATCCAAAAGACTGGAAGAAACAAATGACGGATTATATTAAACATTATATATAATGAATAAATATAAAATAACACTTTAGTGCATTATTTGGGACCTCTGTCGGGACAACCATATATTGGTGTCGTTTGAAATGTCAGTAACCTACCCAGTCGTCAGACTGTGGTGATACCCCTTACCGTGGATATACATTTACTTCCGTGTAAAATGTTGCATCTAATCATATTTAATTCTTCCACAGAACGCCCGTCTATAAAAGTTCAGGATATCTAACTAAACCACAGTCGGGGAGGGGTTAGCATATGGACCCACCTTTTTGCATGCGCATGCCATTGGCCATATAGCCACATCAAGTCACCCCAAGAAATATTTAAAATAGCCCCCTCCTCATCCAAATACGCACACTGCATAAACCCAACCATCATCAGTAACGTATATGATATATATGGTAATGATGATGATGAAGATAGTCAGGTCTCCCAAACAACTTAAATATTTTCTTATTATATTCATTCATGAGATGTCACGATTTGTTCTCTAATATGAAGAGGACTTGGACAAATCACATGGCGTCACAGATACAATGTAGTACTTGAACTTGTAATGTTTTACTTTATTTACCAATGATGATATGGTGTTTGCTAATATTGTTGTTAACATATAATCGTTTATACTGACATGGATTTTAGTAACAGTAATATGTACATTCACCATGAGCTGAAAGTCAGGGGGAATAAAACGTATCACTTCCTTGTAGTAGCTTGATATCACTTATTTGAAAGTGACAGCCTCCAAAGCGTCTATAGACATGATTAAAGCATACATTACCTTGTAAATACACACATCTTTAAAGACAGGGGGAATAAAACATATCACTTCCTTG
>WXZC020001069.1:0-10029 GCA_011317855.2 Paelopatides confundens | reverse complement strand
ATATCAAGTATGAGGTTCGTCCACCCTTCCCTTCTTGATATATCGCGTTTGAAATATTATCATGGATTGACCTCTCATGACTTTATACAACCTTTGACCTCCACCAAAACAATGTTGTTCTTGTTCTCAATGTCGTACTTCCACATATAAATTATGAAATCTAACAAAGCTTCTCTTCTACAGATATTGTGTTTACAAGGTGTTCACAATCTGACGTATGGTGACCTCATATAAAGTTTAACTTCCACCAAAAAAACAAAGGCTTATTGTACTCTATATCGTACATACACATGAAAAGTATGAGATATGTCAATGTTCACCTTCTTGAGATATCGTGTTTAAAATATTTCCACAATTCAAAATCTGGTGATCTCAAGGGAACTTCGACCTCTAAAACATCAGGCATAGTGTGCGCAATATTAGGCCCCCACATACCAAGTATGATATTTGTAAAAACTTTCCCGTCTTGAGATATCATGTTTCAAGTGTTTCAAAATTTTGCCTTTGGTGACTTCACGTTAGCTTTAACTTCACCTGAAACAATATAGTTATTCTACTCAATTTGATACATACACATGCACAGTATCAACTATGTAAATTTCCTTTCTTGAGATATCCCGTTTACAAGGTTTTCACGATTTCACCTCTGTTGCCCTCAAATGATCTTTTACCTCCACCAATAAATAATAAACATATTTTCCAGATATGAGCTATCAACATATTGCGTATGAGCTTCGTCCACATTTCCCTTATTA
Organism: Paelopatides confundens; assembly: GCA_011317855.2. Lineage (NCBI taxonomy): Eukaryota > Metazoa > Echinodermata > Holothuroidea > Aspidochirotida > Synallactidae > Paelopatides > Paelopatides confundens. Next base: position 9,274 of record WXZC020001069.1, on the reverse strand, counting down.
ATATATCGTGTTTGCAATACATCCATGGTTTAACCTCTAATGACTTTATACAACTTTTGACTACACCAAAACAATAGGCTTGTTGTTCCTAATATGGTGCAATACAATGTTAAATATGAAATATAAGCTTCCATTCGTGAGATATTGTGCTTACAAGGTTTTCACAATTTGAGGTCTAGTGAACTCACATGAACTTTGACTTGCACCAAAAACAAATAACGTATTGTGCTCTCTATGGTACATACACATGAAAAGTATGAGATATGTCAATGTTTCCTTTCTGGGGATATCGTGTTTATAAAGTTTTCATAATTCGACATCTGTGATCTCAAGTGAACTTCGACCTCTACAAAAAACAACATACTTATTGTGCTGAATATGAGGCATCCACATTACAAGTATAACATTTGTTCACCCTTCCATTCTTGAGATATACTCTTACAAGTGTATCATATTTTGAGTTTCGGTTACCTCACGTGGCAGTTGACCTCCACCCAAAGCATTATACTTGTTGTACTCAATAACGTGCATACGTATGTACATTATGAAATTTGTAAGTTTCCATTTTTGAGATATCCAGTGTGCAATCTCTCTCAGACGAGCACATTGGGTTTTGCAATGCTGAATAAGGACTATGGCACGCAACGACTGACAGCCTAGTGTGTTTACATCCAGACACCAACTGACCTCACTCCGATACTTAACGCTGAGCACCGAGCAGTACGGCAGTAGGTCACTTTTTAAAGTCTTGGAAAGGTTTACCGAATTGACCACTGTTGATCACAATTGATTTTTTGGTTGTTCTACCCAATATATTTTTTTCAACATATCAAGTATCAGAATCGTCCACCTTTCTCTTCTTGACATATCGCGTTTGCAATATTTCCATGGTTTGACCTCTCATGACTTTATACAACTTGAGACCTCCAGCAAAACAATTTGCTTCTTGTTCTCAATGTCGTACATCCATGTGTAATGAACTATAAAAAACTTTCTTCTTGAGATATTGTGTTTACAAGGTTTTCGCAATTTGAGGTCTGACGACCTCAGAAGAATTTTGACTTCAACCAAAAACTATATACTTATTTTTCTCCATATGCTGCATCGACGTGGAAAGAATGAGATATGTCAATGTTTCCCTTCTTGAGATATCGTGTTACAACATTTGCACAATTCGACATATTGTGATTTGAAGTGAACATCGACCTTCACCAAAAGAAATATGCGTCTTCTACTCAATATGAGGCATTAACATACCAATGACATGTTATATCGGGTTTACTAGCAAAGTGTCATGCACAAATACATGCACACACGTAAGGACGAAATCATATATACATAGGTTACGATTATCATGGAAATAAAAAATAATTAAAAATATATGTTCAAAACATATTCATCCATGAAAACAAATTTGACCAAATATACAAATTATAATGAATTTCGCATTGTTCTTGCTTGGAAATAGTTCATCGTTTCATATTTAGAAATTATCCGTGTATATTTATAAATAGCTAAATAGTGGTTCCTACACAGCAGTCCGTCATGTCTTCCTCAGTTCTACATAGACTGAACTACAAGCCATTTATGTCCGTAGGAAAATTCCCTACTAGTGATGTGACTTGTATCCAAGTCCGTAAATCACGATTAGTAGAAATTGTCAGGAAGGAATAATATATCTAGTGTACACAATAACGTAAAACAGTCGTACGCGGCATTCACAAATTTAAGATGTTCCAGTCCTCGTCGTTCTGAAACCATGGATGTAAACTTGAAGGTGGCATTTATATTTCTAGTTTTGTGTTCATTACCTAGCCTGTCATAAGGTATCTGAAAGAAGCGATGTTACTGTTTTCTGTACTATAATTCCAGGTTTTGTGCGAATAATCGTGGTTCGACACCTGACGGTGGTCCGAATGATGTTGCTATTCATCGCCCTTCTTGAACCACTGATAAAACAGGTGGCATGTATAAGGACAAATGGATGTTAGGACTAACCTATCATACTATATCAGAAAGAAGCAAGATTATTATGTTTGGTATAATTCCAAGTTCTATGCCAATATTTATCTTTCAAAACATGACAGTGACCGGAATATAACTAACGGAAACTGAAAACATAATTTGAATGAAGCGTAAACAAATGTAAGGCTAGAACGGGATTCGAACCAGTGATCTTAGGAATATAAGTCGTGTGCGTAACCGACTGTCTATGTATATCAGGTATTTGTTTTTAATAATAACTAAATGGATGGTCTCTGTGTATGCTTGTGGTGTTGTGATCCCAATTTAATTGTACTAGATTTTCAAAACTGTAACGTACTCTTATTGAAAATTCAAATTCAAATGCAGATGTCAGTTTATGTTATGTCACTCCGTCTCAGGAAGTTTTCGTTCGTGATTATTTTTGTTAGTGCAGTAGCGAACGGCATTGATGAAGAAATAATCAGATAATATACTCGTTTAATGGATCGTTTTTCGGACAGTAAGTATTAACATGGTACAGGAATTAAGTGGTTTTGTCTACAAGGCACGAAATAGTATATAAGTTGTGATTGGGTGACCTCACCCAGGAGATAAAGAAACCATACACTTCCAACTAATCACAAATTTACAATTGATACGCCATTATATGAACAATGCGTACTCATCAACACTTCTTACAAATCGGTTAAAGGGACTCTTAAGAGATTATCTACATAATATATATGTATATATGCATTGGGTCAACGGTTAATCATATATTAGATACAAGGATAGTGTATTTTAAAATTTACATTTATCATACTTACAAATAATGCAATGCAGAGAGATTGGAGAAGATCTGCTCAGGAAGAGATGTTAATTCGTTGTCAATTAAATACCTGTCAGAAAATGTAGAGAATGTTGAATTTGCCCTCTTAAAATTCACTTACTTATTATTCTACGATAATACACAGTATAAACACACTGTAACCCATATGTGGCGATGGATGAATACGTCACATACATTGAGTTCAGTGATTTATTTTAAAATAATACGTTGCAGCTTCAGTGATAACATATATCATCTGTATTGATTCTGGAATATTTCCAGAGTGAATAGCAGCCAACACCACGAAAGAATGTTCTATGGAAAATATTCCGGTTTGTTGGAAAAATCATGCAGTTTGTCAGAAAAAGGGTCAATGTTGTCGGAACATTATGTATCGCAGGGGCAAAGATATATCTTAGAGTAGATTCATGTTCATCCATTTCATATGGGGAGATTTTAAAGTCGAATTTTGTACCTGTAACCTTTTTTAGTTGTATTTAATATAAACAGAGTGGCTCCTCATATGACACCATTTGTTATTTACACTATAAAAATGAAAAGAGTGAAAATTCACTCCAATTGAGTGATCACTGGTGACACTCTTTGAAAGAGTGAAACATTCACTCTAATGAGAGTGAATTTTCTTGCTGGAAAGAATGTAAGAGTGAAACTCCACTAGCACAGTGTAGGTGACCATTTTGCACAGAGGTGATCTTAACATGTCTGTATTTCCTAAAGAGGAGGGATTTTGTCATATGTACTTCCTCTAGAACATCTCTCCAATTCATTTACAATGCTAGGGAAATTGAATTTTTGGTCAATTATATTTTCAATGCCACAATTAAATCACATCAATTATGCCACAATATAACTCCTTATATAACACCACTTTCATCTACGGGACCTACAAATTATTATTGTTTCCAAAATAGGAGCAGTGTACTCCCCTGTATACTTCTCTTCAAAGACAGGTTTTACCACACAGATCATGGAAACATTTTATTTAGCCACCAACAGGGCCCTCACACTCCCCCAAATTTGACAGGAAGGATTTGGCACTATCGTGTTCAAATTATATGGCATTCTTCAGAAATTTGAGACATCATGTGGGAACACATATGTAATGTTGTCTTCTAAAATATTCAGCACTACAGTCGTCGACTGAAAGTCATGCTCTCAACATACTGTACATTAATCACAAATGCATATGTTCAAGAAAACATATTCATTCAGTAAATCGATTTACTGGTACAATAATTATTTATAAATGTTTCCAAACTAAAATAATACCAAATATTTAAACTGTCTCCTTCCTTTTGATGCTTACCAAATTACATTTCTTAATCTGGAAACTGTATTGAAGGTCATCTTGATTTCCTATCAAGAAGCTTAACAGCATAATCACATTATAAAAAAATAGTTTAACATTTATTTTCAAAATATATTGACCCATGAAATGAGAATGTGAAAAATATATAAAGATTATAATGTGTTTCGCATTCCTATTGTTGAAAGTAGTTCTCCATGTCATGTTTTGATATTATACTACCATTTCTCTATATCTATGTAATAGTTAAAACATCAGAACTGAAATGAACTATATTTGATTTAGTGAAGTTCGTAATTAAACTACCGTATGTGACAAGTTACATTTTATTTTAATTTTTATTTAATCACCATCTGTAGAAATTCTCAAGACACGGTAATATGTCATGAGAGTACATACGATAACTTAAATTGTCGTATGTGGCTTCACATATTTGAGTTGTTCCATGCATCGTCCTCCTAGAACCACGACAAACACATGTAAAGTGATATTTATATGTGCAAGTATGAGGACAGATATATGTTCATTATTTAACCTATCATAAACTATCAGAATAAACAAGATGAACAGTTTATGTACTATAATTCCAGGTTATGTGTGAATAATCATATTTCGGCACCTGACAGATTTTCTATGAACTTATGTGTTTTATCTGAAAATGCTAGTTCAATATTTTGTTGGAGTATTGCAACGTGAATATTACAATGTATTACATAATATATGTTTTATATAACATACTATTTTTTTCATTTCAATGATACCAGACCACATAACTGTTTGTGAGCGCGCGGCGGCAGAAAGTTGTCATTTTTTCAAAATAAAATGTTACTCATTTGTGACTATTGTAGGTGTCAATGTTAGATTTGGTAGACAATAATAACGTTTAGAGGGAGCCCAAATTATATTATTTGACATTTTAGGAAACAAAAATGTTGTCATCAAAATATATTGACGTCATCATGAGAAGTTTTCTGATAATAATTTGGAAACTTCATTATTTCAACACGTTATAATTTGGGTCGGGGTCAAAGAGCTATATGTAAATTGATAGCGCTAAGATTTATTTTCAAAACAAGTTCCAATCATATTGTCGTTAAAATAAGGATAAACTATCAAAAAGGAGGACACAACAACATTTTAGCAAAGCAACTTAGATATGATATAAGGGTTCGGATAATGAATGTGTAATTCTACCAGACTGTTGGTATGGTGTATCTTACCTAAAGTACATACGAGATTAATAGGAAATACTTGTATTAATACTACATCAATATTGTTGATATGGATTAGCGGTAAACTACGACACTTTTTGTGTCTGGTATCGTTCTCTATATATTCTGGTTTACAGGATGTTGTTTAATGTATGGAATGTTCTTTAAAGCTACTCTGATGAAAATATTGGCTTCTAATTTTTGACATAACTGTTAATGTTATTACATTGCTTTATAAATTGTCATAACTCTAACAAGCACGATATTTTTAGGTTGTATATCAACAACAATACACAGCACCCATAGATGAATATCAACGTCATTTGTCCATAATAATCCCCAAAACTGACTGGTTTGAGTATTTACGAGCCTCTATGCTTACCATGGGCAACATCTAAATCGCATGATTCAATCTAATCATTTATGTGCTGAGATCCCTCCTACTTCGATCACTTTCCTGAGAGGGTGCGACATTCGTAGAAAACGCCCCACCAAGAGAGACAGGCGTCGATGGTAATATAGAGCTGGTCCCACGGGACTGTGAACGCTACGCCATCCCCGAGGGACTTGGACCAGGGGACGAGCACATACATATACCTGGTGTGGGGCTTTAAGTGGAACAGCAGGTGAAACTGGAGGGGCGCATGCGCAAGCGACACAGTGGGACGTCGTCGACTAGGCTTGCCAACAGCCCAGCACACACAGCCACTGTCGAACTGGGACAGGGAACCGGGACTGGAGGGCGCTGACCTCCGAGAGCAAGGTGGTGATGCGCTCCTCGGAGTGTGTGGGGACCCCTCCCATGAAGTCTAGTCGGCGCGCCCAAGCAGATAAGCAACTGCGCGGGGTGAGCTGCGACCCCTCCCAGTTCATCACCCAGCCCGGGCCTGGAGGAGGGTGATCAATTTGTATGTTCTTGCCTGTGACTGAACATTGGAGACCCCATGACTTGTCAGTCGTCTAAGTAGGTGAAAAACACCACTCGTTGCCTTCTTAGCTCTCCTACAACGGCCCCTGATACACGGTTGGAGACCCGCGGGGCCGTGGAGAGACCAAACGAGAGAGGCGTGAATAAGAACGCCTCTTCCCGTAACGGAGGTCGAGGAAGCCCTGATCGCTCCACGCGATAGGGATATGAAGATACGCATCCCTGAGGTCGATTGTGGTCGCCCACATCCATTACACCAAGGATGACCAGATGACGACCTGCGTCGCCATGCGGAACGTATGAATGCGTTTAAGGGCCTCGGGCTGAGGATGGGCCTCCATGTGCCCCTTTTTTGGGAGTTAGGAAGAAAGATGACAGGAATACAGGGCGCTCTGCCTGAGTCTCCCTTCTTACCGCGCCCTTCTGGAGTAGCAGGGACAACTCTAGCTCTAGATCTTGGGGAAAGGGGTGGCCTTTCTCCCTAAGGCAGGGGACGGGGAAGTAAACTCGAGTAAGTACCAGACGGTCACCACCAGCACTACCCAGAGGTCCGGGCAGAGGGCTTGCCAAGCCGTTGTGAATGTGTTCAGTCTCCCACCATCATCGGGCTGGTGGCGTCGCGGGGGATTTTTTGCCCGAACCGCGCTTAGAGGGCCGGCGCCTGCGGGGCTGTCGTGGTTGAGAGGCGGGCCGGTCTCGGCGCAAAGCAAAATAGGCTGTCGTAGCGTGTTGATGCCTCCTCCGTCGGTATGGAAATAAACTGCTCGTTGAAGAGGTCACTCTTCAGAACCCCTCCCCCAATTCACTACCAACAGATCCATGTATAGGTTGCTATAGATAAAAATGCATCAATTTTTAGCTATCATTTTATTTAATATTTCCATATACATTAGGTCTCCATTCAATTTTAACTTTCACTACGTGTGCAGTAAAGAGTTAGAGCAGCGATGGGCATCAAATTGGTATGGTGGGCAACCGTGGCTTTTGCCGCAGTTTGAAGACACTTATCGCAGTTCATGTTTTACGTCGTGTTTACAAACTGTGTTCATTGCCTGTATTATCCAGAAACATCAAAGTTTGTCTTTAATTTTGTCAACAGACGTCGATACATCGGAAAAATTCGTGGAACTTGAGCATTAATTATTGTCAGAAAGGTTCACATGCCACATATATGGGGTCTGTGTAAGACTTCCGCGGACCACACGAAATCGGCTGGCTGGCCACATGCGGCCATGTGATCGAATTTTACCCAGTCCTTTACATTTTACACATTTGACATTACTTGTTATTATGTTGGGCGCGGTAGGGCAGATTAACTTAAAACGGAGTTCAAGATAATTCGATTTGACATTGTACGATGTAAACATTTGTTTCAATGATTTTATCATTTATAGACATCGTAATAAGTATCGTAATATATAAACAATGTATATACATTGTAACGAATTATGTATATGGAATATGCCATGTTTTAATATAAATACGTGGACATACATCGATATATCGATACATCAATACTTACATCGATATCGAACACATGTGTGAAAAACCTTGCGTGTCCTTTGATTCGATAACATAAGGTTGTGAAGCTTTCTGTGAAGTCTTTCTGAACACGTCTTCTTTTGGGTCATTTGCAGTGACGGAGATAGCATTGACCCAGGGGGTTGTCGCCCCACGACTCGCTCAAATCGAGTATTAACGCCTTTTTGGACTATTCTACCTATTCACAATTATTTACTTTTTTAATAATCAATTCGTAGTTAACACATTGCGGGGGCCTATTTGATATAATATAATACGTTCAAACTATACGGTAAATATCGACTACAGTAGTCCAGTTCCACATATGTATTTTCCCGATCTATTTTAGACAACATTAGGGTTGATGAGACTTGTTACCGCTCACCAAAACAAGTGTAAAAGTATGAGTGATATACCGCACAATGCGGTCAAAATGTCATCCTAAAATGTTGTTTTTCAAAAAGGGGAGGCGTGGGCGTGTGAACCGACTAACCAGAGGCGGCGATCGCGGAATGAGGGGGTAACTCCCTCCGAATATTTTGAGTGGTGGTATTATATCTGATTTCTCCCAATAATTGCCTAACTATATTTCTGCGATACCCTCGAAAAGTGTATCTGGTACAGAATTATAATAAAAGTCTGACATTTTTTGACAGTCTTCTTCTTTTATTTCTTCACAGGTTTTGTGATCTACATTACAATTGTCACATCATGTGCATTTGTTTTCATATAGTTACCAAGTTATATCACACACATCCTCGTCACCGTTGGTGAACTGGGTTGGATTTATACCACCCACCCCCAAAATGATTTGCTTATTGAGAAAACCATACGGTTTAACTGGAGATTCATGCCGTTTGTGAGAAAAATGTATAGGCTATTGAGTATTAGGTAGATTCATGTCCGTGCGGTTCTTGTGCGGTTCTTTTTGGTGGGGGATGACCGCTCCCAATTCCCTCTCCTTAATATTTTGTTTTAATTATTTGCTTTAATTTCCTGGCATATTTATGTATGTTATGGCACCATTTTGCTGATAGATAAACTTAAAATTCCGTTTTTTTCCTCAAAAGTTATAGTTTTCCTCCTCATGGCACTGACGGAAACAAAATCCCGCCTCTGGTGTGTAGCAAAAATACTTACCATATCGTTAATCAATTTGCCACCATGAACCTAAAACAACAATTCTGAGTATATCCACGGAAATGGGCGAAGCGTGATATTTTATACAAAGCTTCGGGCGCCCGCGATCTGATTCTCTCTCTCTCTCTTTCTCTGTCTAGTCTCGCATAGAGAGGATATGTGCAGCAACATCGGTGAGGATTGGTCTAGCTAATTTTAACAATATATCAAAAAGGCAAATCATGGGGGTGTGCCAATTCCTAACACCCACATGGTGACGTTCCTGGATATGACATAACTTGGTATGTATTTGAAGATAGGATATATGCATACGGGAGGAACAGATTATGAGCGCGCAAAACAAATTCAGACTT
>WXZC020001068.1:0-10031 GCA_011317855.2 Paelopatides confundens | reverse complement strand
GTGGTGTAATGTAAACTGATGCATCAACAATTAGGATAGATGTATACTTAACTGAGTATGGCAAAGCAATATTATGGGCCGGTTATGGAACGCGAAAAGGAAAGGTTACAGGATGGGGTCAATGCATTTGTGATATTTTGCATTTGTGATATATATATAAAAAGGAAGGAAGGAAGGAAAGAACTATGGAAGGAAGGAAGGAAATTACAATATATCGGGTACGTAATGATTATAGGAAAGAAGGAATAGATACATGTATGTGCAAAATGGCGCCATATTAACATGAAAAATTGTTCCAGATAAAAAAACACCTCACTTCAGTAAAAGGACACCACAAAGAAAACCTCATGTTGTATCCGTCCAATCTGTGTGGCCGGCCACCGGATAATAACAATATGAAAAATAATAATAATAGGAATAATACTATTAATAATACTTTATGATAATAATAACATTAGTTATAAAACATGCTTTGAAAACGTATATCACTCAGTTAGCATTAACGAGCGTTAAAGAGCTAATTCGGGGTTTTGTATAAATATTTACAGGTGAAGCCGTGTGTCCTTTCATCGGATACATCTGTCGAGTCTTTAACAGTTGGAGACTAAACAATAATATATACTTTGATGTTCACCGACAGACACTTGATGACTAATGGCATAGACGGGAACTACATTATGTGACTAGTGCACGAGTTTCTCTCATAATGTTATCTAACTGAGTACGGTCCTGTGTTGATGATTAGTTGATCACATGTCCGAAATGTTCCTTAAGATATAACTTTTAATTCATTTTGTTATTGTTGTTATTTTTATAATTCAATGCATTTAGATTGGTCTCACCCTTATTTCTTGCTTAACGCTGTTCGGGTAGTAAGTTAGTACGGTAAAACAAATCTCATGGGCGGACTCCTCCGGTATCATCTCGGTATCTTTAAGAAAAATGAGGATGTTATGTCACCTATCTGCAAAAATGTGCCGCATTAATATGTAAATTTGTGCTAAATTTAATGTGGAATTTTAGGTCTCATATGTGAAAAATGGCGCCATATTAACATGAATTGTTTTCCAGATTAAAAAAACCTCACTTCAGTAAAAGAACACCGCAAAGAAAACATCATTTCAAGAAAATACTGAAATCTCAAGGGGGGTCCGGAACCCTCTGGACTCACCTTTGTGTCCACTTGAGGAAAATGGTGATTTTTAGGTACCTATCTTCAAAATAGTGTCATATTAATGTTAAAAATAAAACATGCGTCCATAGATCTCCTTATCCTAATGCTGCATTTGAAAACCCGTCAAACTCGGGCTCTAGCGGGTTTTTGGAAATTTATAATTCAGGGTCACTCTGTTTGTGGAAGGGATAATTGGTTGTTGCAGAAGATTGTTTTATGGAGATAACTTTACTATTGGAAAGCTAACAAAATGCAGCACTAGGCTAACGGAGGATCTGGTGGCATTGAAGTAAAAATTCACCCCAAAAGAAAACCTCATTTCAAGAAGAAAAAATGAAATCTCAAGAGGGGGATCCGGAAACCTATGGATTCGCATTGGTGTCTATTTTCGGGAAAATTTTGATTTTTAGGTCACCTATCTGCAAAATTGCGCAATTTTAATATGCAACATTGATCCAGATTAAAAAAAAAACGTACAAGTAAAAGTCCACCCCAAAAGAAAACCTCAATTCAATAAAAAGAAATAAGTACGAAACCATCCTGATTCGCCTTGCTATCAACTTTAGGGGGAATGAGATGTTCATGTAATCTATCTGCAAAATGGTGTTATATTAATATTGAAAATTGCGCAAGAAAAATTCACAAAAAAGCAAAAACAAATCTGATGGGGGTCTGCACCACTGGACCAATTCTTTTATCCGACCATCTGAGGTCAGTAGAGAGCGTTCTTGGAATTCGCTAAAATCGTTTCTTCACCAATTGTTGATGAATATACCTCAAATTAAGCATAGTGGATGATGTGCTATAATGACACATAAAGGCTGTTCAGGAATTTTTAGAATTTTAATGGACGACCTTTTCAATGGTGTATAACTTTGCAGCTGTCCAGGAACTGAAAAAAAATAAGTCTGAACCAACACTTACGAAGAATGATTTCCTCTTTTCATTTAGTGTATCCATTTTCAACTCAATAACTATAATTGGCTGTAAATGCTTGGACAAGCCTGAGTGTAAGTCTGTCCATTCTATGTGTGTGCAATATCTGACACAAAAAAAATTGCCTGCTGTGATGTACAAACATTGGTGAATGAATTTGCTAAGCTCGTAACCTATTAATACCATTTCTTTTCACTGTAAAAATATGAAGAAAATACACTACATGATTACATCTCCTGGCTCAGATGCTACAACATCACACGTTTAGGAAAATTCACACTTGCACTACTGGTGCACATGCCAGTCTCCCCGTACTAGGGTTACCATATTTTGATGTTTTGCTAAAGTGGACAAATGCGGCATTGGGAGGGATCTAAGCGAAGAGGATGATTGAAGAAAATTATGGATTTTAAAGAGGCCGGATGCCAAATCGTGGCACATTTAAAGATTGAAATACACTGACATGCTTAGTTTATGTAAAATTTCCCCAAACATGTAATTTCAGTTAGGCATAATCTTCTGTTGAATGTGTGAGTAAATAAACCTGTACTGTAAAACACTATGTTATTGAATATCACGAGACATTAAACACAGGGACAAAGTACTTTAAAGGCCGCGAGTGAGAAATTGTAAGCTTATAAAATTGTATCATCAACTAAAATGAAATCAACAGATTATCTTTGACAATAAACAAAAGTGACTAAATACGTATCAGGATTTATTACAAGAATTTACATCGTCATGGTCGCCATTTGACACATTGATCGCAAATATATAGCATTTTATCATAATATTAGAGGGGATTGACGGGCCTGTCTTACAAAACCACGGGGTATATATTTATCTCGCCATGTACCATTCAGAAAATCAACAATTGTCACGGCTAATCTCTTGGACAAAAGAAACTTACATTTAGAGTGGATACAATAAACAACAGTGACTACATACATATAAGGAATTTGCTATTATAATATACTTCACCACGGCGGCCGGTTTCAGTGTGCATATTTTTGTATGGGTGGTGAAAACATTTATCGTAAGCTTATAACATGTTATCAATATTCGTAATATTAATTACCTATTTGACGGGCGGGGATGACCAGCCTGCCTAGCAAAAGGACGCCTATGTATAATCTCCGTTATCTGAACATGTACCATTGATAAAATCAATAAGTGACAGGACTAATATCTTGAACAAAAAAATGTTACTTTGAGAGTTAATACAATAACAGTAGTGACGACATACGTGTCAATACTGTATAATAAGAATTTACTTGACCATGGCCGCCGCTCTGATCATGAAGTGACATGTGTGTGGTTCGTAAGCTTATAAAATGTTATCATAACATCATAATATTAATCGACAAATTGACGGGACCTGCCAATCTCCTTTATCTGAGCATGCATTTTGTACCATTGAGAAAATCAACAATTGCCAGGAATCTCTTGAACAAAAGATTATTTGATGGTCAATAAAGTAAACAGCAGTGACTACACTGTACAATGAATTAGGTATAACAATGTACTTGACCATGGCTGCCGGGTGTGCTGTGACAGGATACTGTAATGAACACATACATCGCAAGCATAAACATTGTATCAAAGCATCAACACATTAATCAGCTTGACTGTATCTATCAGGAATTTGCAAGAAGAATTTACTTGACTACTGACGGCCGTGTATATGTATGTATGAAGAATTTGATGTACTTGACCATACCGATGGTCCGAGCTAGGGTGAATAGTTATGCGTGCGTCTGAGAAGGGTGGTGACCATACCGATTGTCCAAGCTAGGATGCATAGTTATGTGTGCGCCCGGGGGTGGGTCCGAGCTAGGGTGCATAGTTATGTGTGCGTCTGGGAGGATGGTGACCATACCGATGGTCCGAGCTAGGGTGAATAGTAATGCGTGCGTCTGAGAGGGGTGGTGACCATACCGATGGTTCGAGCTAGGGTACATAGTTATGCGTGCGTCTCGGAGTGGTGGTGACCACACCGATGGTCCGAGCTAGGGTGCATATATATGCGTGCGTCTCGGATGGGTGGTGACCATAACGATGGTCCAAGCTAGGGGGAATAGTTATGTGTGCGTCTGAGAGGGATGGGTGAGATGTAGCACATTAATTGTAGGCTAATAAAATTGTGTCATAACATAATATTAATCAACTAAAGTGAATGGCTTAATATCAATGACGATATAGCGTTGTGTGATATACCATGGCTTGTTCCCCGACAACCCCTCTGACACCATAACGACCAAAATACTAAATATAAAGATTGTGACCACCCTGTAATACAGTAAAAATGAATAATGTATCAACTAAACTATTATACAGGGTCACAAAAATAATATACAATAATATAGCATGACCAAGCAATTATTTATGCTTAGTTGTAAAACATGTCAACAGTATGACAATCGGCGTACCATCTACCGTACTCAAGAGAACTCTACAAAGTATTGTAAGACTCCTTGTGATGTCGATTTAACCAAGGTGTACATAGCCTAACATATACACTTCACCAGTACACACTTTGCCTCATTTATATTATATAAATACCAAAAATCAGGATTCGATAACTGCAAGCCACGCCTTATTGTGACTCAGAATTTTCACGAGAAGCCAATTATCTACACAATGCTTGTGATTTGTAACATTAATCGATTTAGATATTTGTAAAATGACTTACGGTGTGTTGTAAATATATCGTATTATCGACAAGAGCAAATTTCGAAATTTTATTTAGGCCAGATTTTGTCACTGTTTGAAATTTAGGGATTATACGACAGTTGTAAATACGCTAATTATGTTATATTGGGTTGTTTGTTTTATGTTATGTGGTGCCCATGGTAGAAGGAGAGGGGAGAAGGGGTGAGTTGTAACGGGTGGGTTGCAACGATCCAATTTGTGTATGCACCCTCCACCTATTGCTAACATTAATAGTGTCAGTTACGTGATATTTACATACGCCACAATCACACGAAGTTTTGGCGAAAGCGAACAAACCGATCAAGAGTTATCCTGAATACCGAGTTCTGGGGGCCAAAAGTAAGTTATAATCATTACATAATTTTCATCAATTTGTCACGATACCCATCAGCAAATCGTGCATAGGGAAAAAACAGGGAATTGTCGAAGTATTAAGAACTAGTATGGTTAGCGTATTCACAATATCCATGTGCATGACACAATTGCCCCATTGTACGTACACAATAAATTACAAATGGATGTTTAAAAATGCTTCTGGCAGCGGGGTAAGTTGTAATATTTTTTTCTTTTTCAAGTTGTACAGTTTCTGAATACATCACATTACATAATTTTCTTTAGTAATAATAATATATAATATAATTGTATATTACTACAAGAACGTATGCTATCAATTATATGCTTATTTTTTCACAATTATCAAAAAACCAACATTTGTTACAACTAGCCCCTTCTCGCCATCACCCAAATTGTAATGGGTCGGTTATTTGGAAGTTAGTTTTGCACCCTCTTCTTTGTAACAATTTGAAAGCTTTAGTTGGAAGGCCACACACGGTGTATTGTATACTATAGGAGTACGCTGTTTAGTTGGCGATTGGGAAATGAGCGGTGCCCATTTTGTTCTAGTTGGGAAACCATTAGTCATGTTTTTGGGCATTGTAGCTCCGTTTTTAATATATTATATTGGGCTAACGATGTATATAAGCGTTTGTTGGGGACTGTGGTTCTTTTGAACTTAAGGTTATTTATGTATGGGGATCCAGTTCCTGTTTCTCCCCCAAGCTGTTTTGGAGCGCGTTTGGTTTATTGTTGTTGTTGTCAAGCGCTCAGGAGTTCGCCGCTGTAAATATATTTTTGAGACATATATTTTGTTTCCGTATTTCAGTTGAATTAAAAATTTGGTATGGCCGTCTGGTTTATAATGGTTCTCAGTTGTGGAAGACAATGCAGGGGAAATTTATTTTCTTTCTCCCGTAGTTAGGTTTACTTGGTTTGCTAAGGAGAGTAGCTTTAACTCTCCATGAGTTCTTCACTGTATTGTTTACAAATGGAAGTATACCCTTTGTTTTTCCTTTTAAATTTTGATTCAAATTATTTTTGGATGCATTTTGTAAATATTACCCTGTCATTTGTGTGGTTTGGTTTTGAATAATGTAAGAAAAAAGGTGCATACTGCAGTCTTACTTGGTGCTCAGCAGTAAATCATCGGAATGTGCCTGAGTGTCAATGGGACGTCATAGGCATTGGTGCCAGTATCGGAAAACATGATATGGAATGTATGGGTAAGGTTTATGTCGAGTCTGATATGATACCACCAACCGTCGTCGGTCGAGTTCCGACCGAAGTTAATCAGCCTCCTCGTGTTTGACTGCCGACATGTGGTTTCTACATGTTAGCCTGTGATTGCGGCTTCTGTGTGTGAGCCAATCCAGAGGATATGTGTATGTCCGAAGGATTTGTTGTAATCTTATATGTATACTGTGTGTTGCGTACTGCTTACTGGAAGAGTTATCTCCGGGATTAAGTGAATCGACGAAGTCATAAGTTGTACCATGTTATTTCATTAGTCCCCTATATTCCTTACGAATGAACGCATGTAAAGTTAAATAACTAAAATGTCTTAATAAGAAATGCATTAATTTATAAAATTATGATAGTTATCAGGGCAACTTCTATTAAAATTGAGATGATACATAGTTAAGTAGATGTTCAGATTGATATGTTGTATCGAATGACTTTAGTAAGGGTGGTTCTCATGATTCAACAGAACGGTTGTTTAAGTGTTGAATTACGTTTTGCAGCTCAATTATCTATTTGAGTTTCAATGTAAGTGATA
Organism: Paelopatides confundens; assembly: GCA_011317855.2. Lineage (NCBI taxonomy): Eukaryota > Metazoa > Echinodermata > Holothuroidea > Aspidochirotida > Synallactidae > Paelopatides > Paelopatides confundens. The sequence goes on along the minus strand of WXZC020001068.1, from coordinate 3,096 downwards.
TTCTCGAATTGAAGCAAGAAATATATCAAATGAGTTCAGGGCAGAATCTGTAGTCGTTTTAGATAAGGTTTAAGCTTCCGCTATTTTGTTTCCACATGAAAGCCATCATTTCATAAATAATGACATTATCGTTAAATGCTTATTCTTTCTAATTAACAAAAGGAATATGTTGATGTATTGCAATTACTGAATTTTAGCTTGATAGTTATGTTACATACTTTCATACTAGGATTTTGTCTCATGAAACCCAAGGAGTCCGAAGGTTACGCGAACGACGTCCTCATGTGGGTTTGCAAATACAAACTGTTGGAGAGGCTATCGCAGACTAGCGTCATATCAAACTGCCTGTCCTGCATGACTATTGCGGTTTCTGCATTGTCACGATACCGATTTCCGTAGGCTGAAGACTTGAACAGCCAACAAAAGGGTATAACTTAAGTTGTACATAAGGGTAAATATTTTGTACAAATTGTTTATGCAGTTTGATTGAGCAAGACGCATTGCGTGAATAGGCTGTTTTATTTTGACCAACACATGGTTGTGGTTTGTCGTCTGTACGGGCGTCAAATGTCTCTGTTGCAGATTCGGGCAGATTGAGATTTGTCCGGGCAGGTCGCGATTAGGACACTCTGTCACTTATTTCCCCTTCTGACACACCTGTATAAGGTCATACATGTAGTTAAAAGGGAACTATTGTTGTTCAGTCCATACATAAGGATTGTAGTGTTTTTCATGTTGCAGATAGCATCGTGCTGGCATTCAGCATTTGTTAATACCTTTCTAGCCAGCAACATTTGAGGAAGGTCTACAAAGATACATATTCTCATACCATTTTATATTCAAGAATTTATATATAAAGTCCTATTTAATTTGTTTATAGAATATTTGTGCAAAGCTCTCACCCGTCCCCCTCACCACATCACTATAGCATGGATTAGCGATAGGATATAAATACATTGAGAATGTTGGTCCTTGGTAACGTAAAGCACGCGCATCGCTGGTATAAGAGCACTGTTGCTTCTTTTAATTCCGATATGGATATAATACACAAGAATTGTTCCATAATTTTGAAAGATGTGGAGGAAAATTAATAAGTGGCTCTCTCATGGTCACCTTAAATGTTTGCAAAATAGGTACACCGTATTTGAAAATGTCCACAACCAGTGTTCTTTTCAAAGTAACTCGTCGATCTTCAAAACAATGACGGAAGTACAATCCCCCCTCATGATAATGTCTCTGTTGTGAAAAAATTCCACCTCACACAATATTCAACACTGGCGTCACAAATCGTTTGATGAGGTCGAAAAGTAGAGTTTGCAATTACCCCAACTAAAAATTAACACAATCAACAAGCCTACTATATCGAAATGAAATCGGCCACGGAAGCCGTCCTATATCGTTATATGGACATGTGTGCGTTTCTATACCAGTTTAATATTGCCTTCCAAAAACTGTCATAAAAGATGTACCGTATATTTCTTAGACCGCGATCATACATGCATCCCTTTGCAGTATTAAATTAACACTATCATATGCATTATACTAAACTAAAAAGAACACTGGTCTTCGTTCTCATGTTGTTTCCTTATAATAAAAGTGTTAAATTTATGTCCATGGTTTAAGTGTTCTTTTTGCTTTTAGGGAATTCAGTCTAGTGTGACCAACTTAATAATGTACATATTAACTCGATCAAGGGCATTGCAGGATAAATTCATTTTTGTGGTGAATGCAACACTTTCGGTAAACAAAATACGTCACATTTGATAACAACGTACACTTAGCAAATCAAAATTGGAATATACACCAAAGGCTCCAACTCAATCTGTCCATTACTATTTCAGCACGTTTAGGACACGGACTATATGTTAAAGTAGAATTAGAAGTTTGATTATAACATTTAAAATGCACTCTTTCAGCACGGACATGTAGTTTCCAATCATATTTTCAGAATGAGACACTCCTTTCCCAAATTTTGTAACCCTTCGCAAAGAATTAGGTAATACAATTAACAAGAAATGCATACATGCATTGTGGTTTCGAAATCTTACTATTTTACGAATCTAACATTTTCCGTGTACAGTATGTATCACCCAGAATAAAACAAAAATTTGGACAATAGTAGACGTAGACAATGTCCCAGCTTCCGAGTCATGTTTACATTATTTTCACATTTTGGATCTCTGACCCTAAATGAATCTAAACCTCCATAACAAACGTAGGCTTCTTGTAATTAAAGTGGCACACACACTCTATAACCACATCACAGACGGGCACAAAGTAATCATCTAGGTCCACCTCGGTACTTTTGCGTCGAAAAGAAAATATACACCGCCCAAATGTATACCTTTCTTTAAATACCAATCCTACGAGTTTGCACTGCACAAAGATACATAAATACAGCACATGTGTGTTGCGTTTGGCTACACAACTCGGATATTTTGCCGAGTAACACAATACTTTGCTGTGTGGGCTAATTTTGTATGTATACTCGCTCTAGTATAATACAAACTCCATACTACCGTGCAACACGACACATCACCTGTTGTTTATTAATGAATACTATAGCTCAATGCTATGCCTACTACTAGTATTATTACTTATATTAGTACTAGTTGATACAACAACAAGTAACTTACTATAAGTTACATACACGGTACTAATGTATCGTGCAACACGACCTGTTTGCGTGTTAGACACAAACGAATCTGTCTGTAGTTAATATGGAGGAAGAAAATAGAGCTAGAATTTTCACAGGTCTATACCAGTATAGCCTGGTAAGAACTTAGAAGTTCCGTGCACGGTATTTTACCGTGCAACGTGATATTTTGCGTGTTACTTAAATTATGTCTACAGTTATATGGAAGAAGAAAATCAAATAGAGTTAGATTTTTATATTAATTAATTCCACTATGGTAACCTTTACTCCCTCGGGAGAGGGGACACACTTTATGATTCTTCCGAGGCGAAGAATTCAAGTCACGCAGGTTCGATTAGCTGTGATATGCGACAAGGTTAATTTGAAGTCAAAGATTTGCAAATATTGATAAGCGCAAATCAGAATCACAAGACAAACAGTCTAAAAGACACAAAAGAAAC
>WXZC020001067.1:0-10031 GCA_011317855.2 Paelopatides confundens | reverse complement strand
TGTGCCTAGTACAGTATCACAATTCCGCAAGGGAAAAGAACAGATACTACACATGATCTTAGCCAAAAGGCCGAGAAGATAAAAAGGTGGATTGGTAACAATAAATTACATTATATTACATTGGTTTGCAGAACTGACTGTCAGAAAGAAAGCGCATTTACAACAACAAAAAACATCAAACATTTCGGAATCGGATAGAAAATGTCATCAAAATAGGCATATTGTGGTAACCGACAGTCAATAGCGACATTTTGTTTCTGCTGGGAATTCTGATTTTTACGACTTAAAGGTCTTACCATTGTAATCCGAACAATAAGTGTGCTGCAACCCAAGTCTCCAAACAGATTGGTGGACGTTATTGAACGGGTCATTCAGCTTCCAGTAAGACTTGTTTCATCTTTGCTTCATCTTTTGATTGGAAGCTATGTTAAGCAACTTGCTCTCATTCGATAATTTATCACTATTATACACATTTTGACTGTGTAGTGTACATACTTCATCTTTCATGAAGGCCTATATTCTGAGCCTCTGCATGCAAAGAGCGTGTATGAACTAAAATGACGTCAATGGCTACGTCACAGTGAATAATCAATAGTAACAAAACAATACAGAGTGTCCCGAATTTTAATATTTTAATATAATACAAGCGACACCCTTTTGAATTCCAACGGATAACATATCAAACGACTGTGTGGCATAGTGGTTAGAGCGTCCGCCTTACAGTCGGGAGGCTGGGAGTTCGATTCCTGCCAAGACTTTAAAAAGAGACCTACTGCTGTACTGCTGGATGCTCAGCGTTAAAGTATCAGAGTATCAGAGTGGGGCCAGTTGGGTGTCTGGATGACAGTTTTTTTTTTCAGTTGACCTATTTAAACCGGAAATGACTTTCAAAAACGCCCGCGCAATACCGCCAGTATTAAAAAAATACATCCTTTCTGAGATCAGGAGCACCATATTTTAAAATGTTACTGGCCATAGCGCACTTGCTTAATCTGGCCATGTGTATATACAGTTTATTATATGCCATTGTTATCATCTATAAGTAGTAGGCCGACTAAAGCTACATTGATTTATTTGAAACATTTACTATCATGGAATATGGTATTTCAACATTTAAATATTTCTTCTACCATTTATTTACAGCGTTATAACATATTGTATCGTAATGTACATATGCATACATATAACGTATACCTCTATTGTTGAAGATACAAAACATAAAAAGTACTGGTTTATGATGTGATAAATAAATTTATTCAAAGTAATATCTTCTCTGTTATATGTTGTCCTTGTAAACCCAAGCTCGTCAAACATCTTACTTGGTAACACACTGGTGCTTGATTTGATTTTTCCTGGCATGGAAAATGAAATGAAGGCATTTCATTTTACTTTGCATTTGCCAATGAAATATGCACAGAAGTAATACAATGTATCGTTCCCCTAATATTCTAAGGAGCCTAAATGCATTTCCCACCCGAATACTTTCTTCAGAGAGCAGCCACAATTCCCCACTAAATTATTCGGGGAAAAACGTGATGGTATGTAACTGTATTTTTTTAGTTAATCTGTTGGTGAAAAAATCTACCCGCCCGTCCGCCGACACGTCCGCACGTCCCCCTGTAAAACTAGACACTTGGACCCCAAACAAGAGATTGTTTTGCCTTACATGGCACAATTACGACATTCCCAGTCTCTTATGAGATTTGAACTCACTGCCCTCGATTTAGTTAACAAGACCATTGCTCTTTTATTTATCTTTTATTTAAGGCCGAACCGGCCACAGGTTGGCCCAATCTACAATACATATACAATGATTTACAACAGCAGAATGTAAGATAAATCTGTCTTAAAATATAAAGTATTACTCTGAGCTATGTAGACTTGACTGGTCGTCCAAGATTAATTTTCTTCTCATTCGATTCACTGCAGAAGAGTCAACTGGTACACACCTAGTCAGGGTAACCCTTCCTTGGTCCGTCGGCCGTGTTTCTTCACTTAACGCTGCTGACAAATGAAGGGTTACCCTGACTAGTACAAACCATACTACTTTTAGGACTTATATAATCAAGGCAGCAGGAAGACTATAAACAAATTAGGGACATGAAATAACACATATACTGCATGAGTCGGAATAACGACATTGTCTCTGGTGTCAAATTCGTGTGTAGTGGCGCGATACCAGTTTAATGACTTGAGGCAAATATGTTAAAGATTAACAAAGGCAACATTTATCCCTGCATGTTGCATTCAGTGTCGTCTTACAGTTTCTGGTACGGATACGTGATTTTTGTTGTGGGGGGAGGGGGTGTGCAATTTTCCGCAGGGAGCAAGAGGTATACTTGCTCACCAAAAGATAGAAAAACGGATCTTGGCCTATGTTCGTTACTAAAATGTGTCCTTTTTGGGAAATTAGGAATTGTGAGGTCACCGATATCGAAAATGGTGCCAGATAGCATGCAACATTGGGTTACATTGAAAGTTTTATCATTTGTGCATAAGTGGATTTCATCCAACATGAAATTTGTGCATTCACATGGAGAATTTTTTTTTTCATGTAAGGGGGGCTTAGATTTGCATTTTGTCTAGCTCATTTATGTTCTACAATTTGTCATTTGTTTGTACTAAAAGTTTTGACTATAAATGTTTTTTTTTCACACTTTTCGGAGGCAAGTATATCTTTTGCGCCCATTTACACGCCCCGGGAAATGTGTCATGGGAGGGGATTAAGGGATGGGGTGTAAGAAAAATACGAATTTTAAGAGCACATATACCAGGGAGGTAGAATCTATTCCAACTCCCTGCCTATACATACAAAATGGTACCGTATGCAAAATGGTGACATATATATTAGGTATTTGATGTATTAAAAGTTTCATTATTTGTCGGGTATATTATAATTTGAATGAGCAGCTTATTGATTAGCGTATCCATGGAACAATGATAAGCTACCTAACATGCATGTAGGGTTGAAGTCATTTTTTAGGTTACCTACATGCAAAATTGTGCCAGAGTGTTGCATTGAAAATGTAATTGTGCAGTAACGTATGTACATTTTACCAAAATGGAGTTACATTCAATTTGAAAAAAAAAACATTTTTATCTGCTACAATAATAACATATTCACTAACTATGTCCATTTAAATTTGGCGACGGGTTCAAAAGACTATTTACCTGACATTGATTTGTGGTTCAGAGATGGACCGGAAGAGTGATATAGGGGAACCCCTCCCCATTTAGATACCCTTAAAATCCTTCCTTTGTTGTATCTACACAATGGTGCCGTATAATATGCAAACTTATGCCAAACGTTAAAAAGAAAGTTTTTTCTTCAAATTTCCAGACGGGACAAGGTCCAATGCCCATGGTATGGATTGGGTGTTCTGCCCCATCTAGATCGTAAATATGGGTCCGTACTCCCTGCACCCCCGATATATACCCATTCGGTTCCCCGACGGGGTCGTGTGCAGAACTCTTTGTGTGGATACAAGGGGGATTTCCCCCTTGGAGCCATCGGTTTCTTTGCTATGTTTAACCTCGATTTTGTGCCCACATTTTCTGATGGTTTCTCAGCATATGGTTAGCAATGTATGTATTTTTTTTTTGGGGGGGTGTATTTTCACCGACGGCACCCCTCTCCCCAAATCCGCCACAGAGTTTACGATACGTTATCCAGTCTGAGCAACTGCAGTGGGAAACGAATTGAGCACATAAACGGTAAAGGCAGACTACGCGGTGGCGTATCCAGGATTGCAAAGTTGGTGGGGGTTGGGGGGGGGGGGGGCCAAATTACTCTCCCCGGAGGGCGCACGCCGAAGTTTATATTGCCTTCGGCACAAGTAATGACATCATTGGTAATGACATCATTTAAATTTGACAAAAGTGGAACAAACACGGCATGGGGTAGGGGTCTAAGGGGAGGTGGTGCCCCCCTCCAATTTGAAGGAAATTATGGATTTTAAAGAGGTCAAGATACCAAATGGTGGCATATTTGCAGATTAAAACACACGTTTAGTATGTAAAGTTCTCAAAAACATGTAATATCACACTTTTCTGTTGAAGCTGCCATATTTTCTCAATGTGTGTTTTAAGAAAAGTAAGTTAAAGTTGTACTGTTAAATACAGTATGTTCTTAAATTCACAAGACATTAGAAAATCGGGACAAATAATATACCGGCGGGACGCATTATTTTCGACGCGAAAATGGGACAATCCAGATTAATCAGGAGGCACGATAAACCTAATCTAGCCTAACATTGTTGTTATGCATATATGTTTACTATAGCCTAACGTTGTAGTTAGGTTCATTCAATTTGGTCAAATCATAATTTGTTATGCCTTTAGTGTTGTATTTGATTTTTTATCTGTCACAAAAAAATCTGGGGGAGGGGGAAATTTCATGGGAAACGCCCCCCCCCCCCGTGAGTACGCCACTGAGAATACGTCACCGACTCATATTAGCTCCGTACAAGAAAGAGCTGTTTTATATACCAATTGACTGTTCCGTACTAGACAAATGAACGAAATCCCGTGTAAATCATTCAAATCCTATCTCAAAGCACTTATATATTGTCAACCTGACCTGCTGACCGGGACGTGAGTGGTGTCGAAGTATATAGCCTACTGTACCCTGTGTTGGGGTACAATTTCCTGTTTGAGATATTAGTATAACCAGGGGCGCATCCACCATTTTTGCTGGAGAGTGAAATGGGGGTTACCCCGGTGGTATAATAACAAATTATTGTCCATCGATCCCTGTTTTACTACGTTGTTGATAAAGAGAGAGATTTAACTTTTAAACAAATAGAGAAAGAATATCAATGAAGATTACGAGCGATAGTTGTGAGTCCCTAAAATTCATACCGAAATTGGTAGGGGTACTATCAGGGGGGGTAGATGAGCCCCACCCTTAATATTTATATTGTTGTGTACCCCCCCCCCCCCAAGCCATGTGGTGCGTCCCTGGTAGTAACCGTTTGAGTTGAACTTGTATCAAATTGATTGAACAGTCCAGTTGGCCCGCCTGTTCAATGATTGGGCGTATTATCGAACGAATTAATCATGTTTGTCGTGCCTTTCATTTGTTTAGTGAGACGTAGTCAATGACGTCATCATTTTGTCGCATTCACGCTCTTTGCATGTGCGTGCTCTGAATAAATCGAGGTATCCATAAAGGCAGTAAATGATCATAATCAAATGATACAAAACTGCTTGTTTTTACTTTATTTTAAAATTAAACAAATTCTGATAGCACAAACACTGCAATGGCTCAGATGGTATAGCACTGGTGGTAAACCAACTGGTCGAGAGTTCAGATCTCAAGGCGGGAGCTGAATGATTCTAGTAACGTGCGTGTACCAGTCGTTTTGGGACTTTATTTTTATAAGTGATATTATTTCTCTATAATGGTTGCACACAATAAGTGGTTAATGAATGTGAGGTATTATATATGAGGTCAAATGTCATGTGAGGATACCAGTTACATCTTTTTAACTTATGCTTATTTGCCAACCGTTTTCGTCTGAGTTAAGTCAAATGAAGATGAACGGTCATTACATGGAAGACATATTTATTTAACATGAACCACATTTTCGAGACCTAGTGACCAATTATATTCGATTTAATACACGTATATATTCGATTCAACATGTGCGTATATATTCGAATTAATATATTTCATTTAATACAGGTATATATTCGATTCAATACGTGCGTATATATTCGAAATAATACGTGTAAATATTCGATTTAATACACGTATATATTCAATTTAGTGCAACCGTATAATTCAGCCTCCGGATTGGCTAATAATATACGTGTATATATTTGATTTAATACGTGTATATATTCGATTTAATACGTGTATATAATAGGATATATTTGTCTCACAGCGCATACCATACACGTATACCGTGTAGTACATACACATTAGTAATGTACAGATTGATGTGTCCTGCATAGTTATCATTGGGCCTATATGATTTGTTCGGTACGATTGTCACAGTGTTAGGGATATTCGAAGCACAATCTTACCAAGATCATCTGTAAAACAACGTGCGTTGGTTAAACGTACATGCACCCTTTCAAGTATTTTAAATGATTATATCATCAATAAATGAGCCAAAATATATTGTCCGGTCATCCGCGGTAAAAATAAACTACTGTACCCAGCTAATGCTGACACTGTTGCAAATCACCAACTTGTTTTAGTAAAATTATTTCCATAGTGTGAATAGGCAAAAAATATCACCAGCAAACCTTCCTATATGACATATTTATAACAGAAAACATATTTAAACATATATCAACTCTTTGAAATGGTTATTTCATCAACTAGAAATTTGCCAAAATGCATAACTTGATAAGTATTGTTGGGAGTTTGATTCCTGGCCGAGTCATTGCAAAGACTTTAAAAACGGACATAGGCCTACTGATGTAGCCTACTGATGGGTGCTCAGCGTTAAAGTATCAGAGTGGGGCCAGTTGAGTGTCTGGATGTAAAATGTCACCCGACGTGAAGTGTAAGTTATAAGCCACTTCGGCTTCCCACGTGTATATGTGACAGCTTACCGTCGTAAAATAACTGAAACTATAACTATAATATCGTACACACACTCAACATACTATATCATTTTCGCTTTGGTGTAATTGGTTTAAGATCATTCCAACACCCCCCCCCCCATATAAACCACTATAGTTACACAAATAGAACACATTTTCAAGCTGACATGGCTGATTTCCAGTTAATGTGGCGTTTATTTTCAGCAAAAATGAAAGGTTATAGGAACAAAGTTTGCGGTTGTTTCCTGGCCTGATTATTCCAATCTTGAGCGGATGGGTTGGCTACCCGATAAACTATGGATTTTCCAAAGCCAGTTGGCAAAACCAACAAAACTCTCTTGAAAACAAAAATGAACAAAACATATTATTGCTTAATATCATGTAAACGTTACGCTTTTCAATCAAATCTGTAAGTTTAACCAGGTTAAATGTGGTTGTTAATTTTCGTAACTCTTCAATAGTTCATAGTACTATTATATCTACATATAGGCCTACGTTTTAACATGAATATTCATTTCGAAATGTAGTTATTTATATTTAAATTTGGTTATACTGGTTTTCTCTTGGATGGAACTTTCAAATGCTCATTCATATTATTCATCCCAAATCACGGATGAATAAAATAGAGACTTTTAGGTAAACAAAATACAATTGTCACAAGTCCCAATGCGGGAACAGGTCAGGGAAGAGGGCGCACTGTGTATTTTAAACTGTCCAAACGGTTTTGAGGCTTTTGTCTTCATTTTTCTTGCCACAAGTTGGGTCATTGATGGAGATTTTGTTCCCCCCCTCCACATATCCCCTTTTTCAACTTACTTGAAACTAAACTATCTGCAAAATGGGTACCACACAGTAACATACAAATTGTACCAGGCGGCTAAAGAGAAAAAGAAACAATTCACAGTGGGGATGGGAAATTTCTCAAAGGCAACAAGTGCGGCCCGCCCACACCCCCACTCCTCATTGGCTACTTTTTTTCAAAAAAATATCAAGTTTGTTTACTAAAAAAATAAAATTTGTAGAACATAAATGTAAGATACAAATTATAGCACCATTTTGCACCTAGTCTAAGTTCCCTTACATGTCTCCCCTCAGACCCGTCCCCGGATATTTTGTGGGAATTTGTCCCGTCGGGAAATTTGAGAAAAAAACTTTCTGCCATGTTTGGCATTATTTTGCATGTTATATTCATCATTTTGTAAATACGAAAAATAGGGATTGCAAGAAAAGTCTTTCGATAAAATTGAATGGGTTTTTATTTGGAAATCTTTGGATTTCTTTGGGTTTGGTAACGACTTTATGAATTGGATTAAGACGCTGTACTCTAATAATACGTGTACAGTTTTGAATAACGGTTTTTCATATCCTGATTTTAAAATCGGTAGAGGGGTTAGACATGTATGACCGATCGCTCAACCCTTATATTTTCTTAATATATGTAGTAATATTTTAATTAAAGGTATTTCCTTAATTGGGAAAGAGATTAAAATCATTCAATATGTAGATGATACTACTATATTTATGGACTATGATTTTGAATCTCTACGTCAGGTAATGGATACTTTCAGTATTTTTTAATGTGCTTCTGTATTGAGGGTAAATAGAGATAAGTCATCATTATTTCCTCTTGGAGGGCTAGTAAGTGAAACTCCTTGTTTCCCTAATATTTTTAATTTAAATTGGACAATGAGGCCTATTTCGTATTTGGGAGTGACGTTTACTCAGAATAGGGAGGATCTTTTTAGATTAAATTACACTCCCAAGCTTTCTAGACTTAAACGTTTATATAATATTTGGGCCAAAAGAGACCTTACCCCAATAGGGAGAATCTATATTGCTAATAGTCTAGGTTTTTCGCAATTAGGGTTTCTATTTCTTGTTTTACCGAATCCACCAAAACATTTTATTAATGAAATGGAAAGCATAACCTTTCATTTTATTTGGAATTGTAAAACAGAAAAGGTTAAACGGAATACCTTTATTGGCCCACTAAATGCAAGCGGATGTGTGAATTTTCAGTGAAGCCACACTCATGTCATTTTCAAGCCTACGTTTGTAGACCTTGATTGACTTGGTGAGGTGGAAGGGTGGGATGGGTGGGTGCGGATGGTGTGAGTATGTCCACAGTTGTCTCCCTAGGTCACTGGATACGCCACTGATCGGGAAATATGCAATTCAACTCCATCGACCCTGTTATACAGATGTCTATACTTACAGAGTCAAGTGAGTTTCGATAGTCTCCCTGAGCTCAATATATACGACATAGGAACGAGACACTGTTAGTATCAACGTATATCACAACTGTATATACAGCAACATGAATAATTTCGATGCAGGACCATGTATGCATGACTTAAAATGCAGGATCATATATGCATGACTTAAAATGCAGGACCATATATGCATGACTTAAAATGCAGGACCATACATGCATGACTTATCATGCAGGATCATATATGTATTACTTAAAATGCAGGAACATATGACTTAAAATGCAGGACCATATATGCATGACTTAAAATGCAGGACTATATATGCATGACTTAAAATGCAGGACCATATATATATGACTTAAAATGCAAGACCATATATGCATGACTTAAAATGCAGAACCATATATACATGACTTGACATGCAGGACCATATATACATGACTTAAAATGCAGGACCATATATGTATGACTTAAAATGCAAGACCATATATGCATGACTTAAAATACAGGACCATATATACATGACTTAAAATGCAGGACCATATATGCATGACTTAAAATGCAGGACCAAATATGTATGACTTAAAATGCAGGACCATATATGCATGACTTAAAATGCAGGACCATATATGCATGACTTGAAATGCAGGATCATATATGTATGACTTAAAATGCAGGACTATGCAATATACTTCACATATATAAATCCCATATACGGGACTTCAAATACAGAATCATATGACATAATGTACATGACCTAAAATGCAGGACTACATATGAAGGACTTAAAATTCAGGACCATATATGCAGAAATTCACATATAACCACATACACTCTAAAAAGGAATGAGTGAAAAATCACTCTAATGGAGTGATCACTGGCTATACTCTTCGAAAGAGTTAATTATTCACTCCAATAAGAGTGAATGTTTCACTCTTGAAAGAGTGTAAGAGTGAAAGTCCACTCCATCAGGATTTTCACTCTCTTTCATTTTTAGAGTGTATATGCAAGCACTTTCTGACCATATATGCATGACTTCAAATGCAGGTCCATATATGGGATTTTGGTCACATGTATAAGGTTAATTAATACAAACGTTAAACATTATTTGGCTGCTTGTTGAGACGATAAATTTGAGTTAATTTTAGGAACCTAATTCAAAAGTAAATACTTTCTTGATTGCAAAGAAGATCATTCAATTTTAGAAGAATGAAAAAACTTGTTATAAAACCGACTAACATCGGCATATTATGTGATCTT
>WXZC020001066.1:0-10035 GCA_011317855.2 Paelopatides confundens | reverse complement strand
CCAATATTCTGTAACACAGAAATGTAAGTATCAATTTCATATTCAATGACAATATTGATGTAAAATCAAAACGGACAACACGATAACGAAATCTTACATAACTTTGACGGTTTTCGTAAATATTTGTATTTTTAATGAACTTTTTGTACCCTTTTTAGAAGGAATTTCTCTAATAATTTCTCCCACTATTTGACGAAGCATATCAACATTACCCTAAGAAGGGCGATAAATAACCCCACTAACAATTTTATGATTGGGATTTTTTCAGTGAATAATGATTGAAAGCAGCCTTCTAGAAAAGCAGAAGTGACAGAGAGAATAGTGTAAGATAGAGACCAACACCGCCACCACGTGAATTGCTCTTCCCATTTAATTCAGGTGAATAACCTGGAATTTTATACAACGAGGATGGAGAGTTAGAGGAAGGCCATGTCTCCAAAATAGCGATAAAGATTTAAAATCATGTTTCGCAATGGTAATTACATTGTTTATATTGTTAAATAAACTATTTAGACTAACATAATTGATATAAAAGAGAGTAACTCAGCCGGTGCATTACAACGAGATCAACAGGGTCATAGCAATTACAATTATATCGACCATCAGGAATTATATTCAGATTTATGTCAGTATCAATTGCATCAAGAACATTTTTAATTATTCATATAGCTGTTATCATTATCCACAATATTTTTAACTTCACAATTTACAATGCTCTTGTTAAAATATGAAACTTTTAACATTCGATGACATTGCTTTGTCACTTTCACTGAAAATATGACGAAACAAATGATTTTAATTCATCCTCCTGGTACCATATGACCTCACACATAGGGTATAATGGCAATTTGGTAACCCCCTGACATGACATTCAAACTTAATTATATTATACTGGGCGGGGGCGGCGGTTGTTTAACACAATCATTTTGGCCTATAATTTATGATAAATAAGGTGGTATGATTGCATCTGTTTTAGAGTTTTATATAAAAAAGTTCCGCAATATATTTTGCACACACGATTTTCGAATGTGTAGTGGAGCCATTATATTCAAATAGCAAGATATTTCCTCTCAATTTTGTATCTTTAGAAAAGTATGTTCCAAGGTCATCACGTTTCTTGTGAAAATGTTTGCATGGGCCTCTTCAGTGTTGCACCTACAATGTGTTTGGTTTTATGATAGATAGAACAAACATACTATTTACTATCGAATAATTGTGTGTGAGGCGTGGCTGTGATTTTGTCATTTTTTCGCTTATCCGGCACAAAATACCTTTCTGCCAATTATCAACCTCAGTACACATATGTCACATCTAACGAGATTATGTAAGCTTCCTACATGCTTGGTCGATGTCAGGACCATTCACTAGCGTTGTCAGGAGTGTTTTCTTGATATATAAGGCTTGCTTTATATTGTTTATTTCCAATAATTCAAAGTTTCGCCAATCAGGAAAGACAAAAAGAAAGGAGCACAACACAATAGCGATAGTATAAAATGATTCAAAGGGCTATTTCAGTGTCTGGATCTTTTAATTACAAGTACACATGATGGCAGATCAGAGATTAATCTCTATGCTAAACTTACATTCAAAATTGTTTTTACTAAGTATGACTCATCATGACAGAACCACAGTAAATACATATAGACACACATTTATGTCGTTTCTTCAATTTATAAAGTGTCAATGGAATACATTATTCCAATGTATTGTAATTATTCACACATAACGTACACACCGCAGTATGGTATTTCATTGTACAGTTGATATATACTTCATTTTCTATCATTTCGGATCCCTTTGAGTGTCCGTCATACTGTGATATTTGGTAATTTCCGTTGATACAAGTGTCTTTCTTCATTCTTGACGACTGAGATGATTATATATCAGTATATGCTGCAATTAAAAAACCGGCTCCCAAAACAAATAACACAATTATTACAGTAACTAACACTATATTGATATCAGGTTCATTCATGTGTTGATTAATTGTAGCGTTTCTGATCAATGTATGTGAACCCAATGTCACTTGACAATGGAAATTGAGTTCACTTTATCAAAATCAATGTTCATTAATGATAATTCGGCTCCCTCGTCAGTCATTAACACTGACATATTTTTAAAGAATTGCTGCTGATTGTCTATAACCCAATCAATTGGCGTGAATCTACTAGGATGTGTACTGCAGGTAAACGTTACATTATCACCGTTAGATATATCTACATTAGTGGGTGCAATAACTACTGAAAGTTAATTGTAAATCGTAATATTTGGAAGAAACCGACAGAAGTCGGTGTTATTTTGAAGGCAAGATTAATCTAGTGTTATTGAAATTGACCGAAATATTCTCTATCGTTAGCAAAGTGAAATTAATCTTTCCTTCAGTTTTAATTAAACTATCACTAATATTCACACAGTTACCGTTATAGTCTGTGAATATGATGTCTAGATCCCCTACACTGAGAACAGTTCAAAGTTAAGTTATGTTCATCGAAGAATATCCCATGTCCTCCATTGATCATGATACAGTAGTCAATTTTACGGTCCGTGACATGTAGATACACCGTTTGGACAAATTCCTTCCAAAACGGACTAAACCTAGATATGCGCCAAAACGACCACACATCGTACTCACATTAGTACAGTGATGAGTCTGTATCTGACAAGTTATGGAATATAACCCGATATTCTCTATCATTGTTATTGTAACTGTACAAGTCATTACGGACTACCCACTTCCCATCTTGTAGTATCTCTTTTGTACTTTCCCCTGTCCCCTTGGTTATTGTAATACTTCTCGCTCCAGCAGGAGGAAAACAGATACACTCAACCGGATCACCAGCAGCTGCATAGAAATGTTCTCCATTCCGATTATCCGAAGTATTGAAAAAGAAAACGTCACTTCCGCTTACTAGACATATACATACAATGCTAATATATGCAAGGATATTCCACCTTTGCATTTTGGCACGGAATATAAACATATTTCACATAAATCCACGTCTCACGCACAGATCAGGACCTATCAAGCATCGAATTTGTTCTCGTTGTATTAATGTTAGATATATTTTTGCAATAAAATATATATCGTCGCTAATGCACGTTAGTCCATTTCGTTACAGGCACTCGACAGCGATCCAAAGTAGTTACTGGCTATGGTGTTTTGACGGCATAATGTACAATCGGGTACGATGTCCGATTTGCTTACTCAATTCAAGATAACTCTTGCATTGTTCCAAGCTGTGATTACATTTTCATCCAAATTGCTCTTTTACTGATTGGTAAATTAAACTAATGGCTGGAAAAAATTCATCATGTGTCCTTTGTACCTATAGATCATTGTCTGGAAAAGTTGTGAGTACATTTAAAACCTTTCTGTTTCGTTACAGTGAGTAGGTGAGGAGCATAATTTAAACTTTCTATTTATAGCAATACTATATTCAGTATTTGGTAATGATTTTCCAAATTGAAATCCCAAATGATCAATATTTCCTTGTCGGAAATAGTAAAGTCGATAACCGAACGCTAACTTTCATAAACGTTCCTTTTCTTGATTAAAAGTAAAGGGAAACGAACTTATCGTGAATATGTATTAATCTGTTAGCCATTTCATTATTATTTTATTTTATGGCTTTGCGCGCTAAGGTTATCCATCAGTGCAAACTTAATTGTGCTCAGCTCTCCAGCCGTCAATATAGACGTTTTGTAAAAACACGTAGGTATTGTAGACATATGGATATTCCACCCCACCTCACATAGGAGAGTATTGATGCAACCAAATCGGTACTGAAGTGGGACTTTTAAGCCATGAGAAGCTGCTTAATTAGCTATCCATGGAGAGTATTGTTTTATTAGTTAACAATGACGTCATCGTGAATTTGGCCCAGTTTATCGGACGACACATGTTATTTCCAGCCTTGTAGTTCTCTTCATATTTTTATGAATAGGAAAGCACCATTGTGAGCTTAATAGAGTTGGATTACATTCAACATAATAATATAGTTTTTTTTAAACAAATGCATCAAGCACTATTCTTATCAATGAGTCTCCAACGCAGTCTACGTCTCAGGATGTGGAATCCCACTAACCAGCTGCTTACTGACATTGAAGTGTTATATAAGCCAATGTACAAAGTACAATGCTACAACTCATCCACACATTGCCGAATAGTCACTATATTCTAGATCAGAAACATCACTAATTGTGTACATATGGGGATGCTTTGGAACAATTGACTCCCGAGGACATTGACGTCGGGTGGCAATACTGTACTGAAGATTACCAATTTCGTGCCTATATCGAGCTAAATATTACGCCTACTGATACCATTGTTAGTATTGCCAAAGACTTAATGGCAACAATATATTCATAAAAAAACCTTATTCATAACGGGTTGGTGACGCACAGAGTACATAGCTGTAGTATGTTTACAGAGCTATGTATTCTAGGCGTCACACTAATACAAACATGTGTGAAACTAAATGAATGAATACTAATGAGAATACTAAGACAAGAGTTTAAGAAAAGCATTGCATTAATGAATAGAGAAACACAGAAAAGACACACAATGTGTGAACACATTGATGAATGGAAACGTATTGTCAAGGGTGGGGAATACATATCTTTCAGGCTTTCAATAGGCACCATATGAAGATCTAAATCTGATAAACAGAAAGACGAATAAGTCAACAATAGACATGGTAACCACCTCAGTAAATTTGACCGAGTGCCATCAGATGGGCTTATATTTCCAGAAAGAAAGAAAGAAAGAAAATCAGTATTTATGCCAAAGTAAACAAATGTGAGGAAGAGGTACTTACGCTGCAGCCTAAATTCGCTGTATTAACAATGATAACCAAAATAGACAACATGGCAGAGGTAGAAAATGGCCTATGGATATACCACAAATCATTTAAAGACGGCACTTACCCATTACTCAGACCAGTATTGGATTTCATGCCCATGTTATATTATCAGGTGTAACTCTTTTATGAATAAGATATGATTTTGAATAGGGGAGGAGTAGTTATTTCCCAAAATAATATTACATTATGTAGTTTGAATAAAGAATAACATATTTGGGAAAATGATACTCTTTGCGAGGTAAAATCCGAGTCGGGTAAAATACAAACAGCTTATGAAATGCTAGGTGTGATTTTATCTATGAATCATACCGATCATACCGACTATGCCGCTTAGAGGTTAGAGCATCCGCCTTGCAGCCGGGAGGTTGGCAGTTCGGTTCATGGCCGATTCATTGCCAATACTTTAAAAAGGGGCCTACTGCTGTACTGATGGCTGCTCATAGTTAAAGTATCAGAGTGGGGCCAGTTGGGTGGGTGGGTGTCTGGATGTAAAATGCTACCAGACGTGAAGTGTAAGTTACAAGCCACTTCGGCTTTCCCACATGTGTGGTAGCTTAGCGTCGTAAAATAACTATAACTATAACTATACAAGGGAAGTTTTTACAAGTATCATACTCTGTATATGAAAGACCCATATGGAGTCAGTAACAAATTGCCATTGTCCACCAAAAAAAAAACAATCTGATTCTTGTAATCTACTTCAATGACCTTTGATCTCCAAAATGACAAATGGTTATTGTACTCAATATGGACATCCATACGTGTTAAGTATGATATTAGCCCACGCTTCCCGTATTGAGATGCACACATATATGCCAACACAACTGCAAATGTACTAGTACTAGAATATATATGTTACCAGTATAGTACTAGTGGTATAGATCACTGTGATGTAATCCATCCGTCTCCGTAGCCCATCGGTCATGATCAATGTAATATTACATAGGGAAACCAGGGGCCAGTATACCAAGTAGGAACCACACTCTCCTACTCAACGTGGCGGTTGACTGAATACTCAAATGTAATTATAACATGTCAAATCCGGTTGGATATTATGGAATACTTCCAGAGCGTAATAAATACCATATATACTCAACACTTGAAGCTGAGATGGATGCCATTTATAGTTCAGCCATCTCAGGCTGCAAAGAGAGAGCTCGACATTGGTGATTTAGTTAACGTTATATTATTTTGACCGACTTCCAATCGGCTCATATTTTGTAGAAAAAGTCAAAATCAAACACCAACATATAGGTGTAAAAACCACTACACTAGATACTAGTGTCCTTCATTTGTGACATTAACTGTTCTACAGTCCATGATGTAATATATTATTGGCGTTGATTTGTTATAGGGTTATTATACCCTCCCGGAAATGTTGTTCTAGTGATCTGTCCATGGTTAGAAGGGTTTATGTGGGGGTATATTGGGGGGGGGGGGACACCCTGCCCCTTTCGAGACAAAATGGAAAAAGAAGATCGTCTATCTGTATCAAAAAGTCAAACTAAAAAGTCAAACTAAAAAAAAGGGGTTGATGGGTAATTGTATTCTGTTTTCCCTGTCATTGCGCAATCAACAAGTAGCTTAGATGGATCATCAACGCGACGAAACTTGTACCCGTCAACGTCATGATTAAACTCGCGACAAACCAATCATTTATGTAGGTGCTAGTAATATCGCCTTTCAATTAGATGGCCGATCGGCCTAACGAGACGTTATATGTTTCCCACAACTGGGATACTTTACTCGAAAAACATGATTTTCGTGACAAATGGCATGATTTTTCCAGACAGAAAATCGACCCCTGTGTGTACTCTAACAAATTAAAAGAATAATCCAGCCGGTCTTCAAATTCACGTCACCACTTCATAATAATTAATAGTTAACATACCGATCACTATTTTTTGAAAAACATGAATTTGTTCCGTCAAAAGATTAAATATAACCATGCTTTCTATAAGCGAAAACGTTCGAGACTGCCTCATGAATAATTCATAAGCTCTACATGATGACGTAAAAAAGTTGCACTTTATTTTGACTGAGTACTGGTTTCTACTCACATTTCTTGTAATAGTAACACCAATATTCCGATGTGCCAAGCTTTTGGATGTTCACATCAAGCATATAAAATGTCGAAAAAGCTACTTTTCGCTATACCAAACCCAGAAGTAGATCCATCAAGATGTAGATCATGGCTTCACGCGATTTAGACGGACAAACATGTGTCTGCATCTTACAAATTCAGTAAGCACAGGGTCGTTTGTGAGGACCACTTCGACGATCAGTTTCGTTAGATACTTCGAAGGTGAAGGATTGAGACGTCCACAAAAAATCCTGGAAGCTGATCATACAGTACCCATTATTTTTATACACAGACAAATGGCGTCATCGTCACAACCAGCAGTGTAAAGAGATTCGCTGCTAGTGAACCCTCTGCGGTAAATATTTAAATGCAAAGCCCTCTTTATATATACCATGTAGCTATACGCAAACGAGTCTCTGCTAAGTGTTAGTGCTACATTAACAACAACATGATGCATATGGTAGGCCTCGCTATAGAGATTGGGGCAACGTAGGTACATAACTAACCTGAAGTAGGATAGCCGAGGGCCTAAGATACAGTAATATTGAAGATGCATTGATCGCGCCTCTGTGGTATCCAGTTCATTGTGGTTGATGATGTCTACAGTATGTGCAATTAAATTGTTGGATGATTGGGAGTGAATTTCTCATAACGCGTAGGGCTAGGACGGTGCCACCCACTGCCAGACAGTAAGCGTAGGTCTGGCCACCATTATGAATATGTATGAGTAGTCGATAGGCTTGATAATGTATGCAAATCTTATTCAAAATCCATCTTGGTTCAGTAGGCCTAGCCTCGTGGAGACAGAGTGCTATTGTATTGTTATCATCTGTTGTATTGTTTAGCTAAACACAACTGAGGTCTGTGCTTCTCTCACTGTATTCCTCTCTTTTCACTCTCCTCATCAACTCTATGTACAATACATGGATTAACATAAATACATTATGCCCACTGGTTCACAACTTAACAATGAGAAACAATACAACAGAAGAATCACAAGATAACAATACAATAACCCTCTGTCTCTCCAGCCTATTATCGAGCCATGGGCGTATACATAGTACTAATAGTAGGACAGCGCTGAAAGTGCTGAACAAGTTTGTACTTAATTCAAATGTTTGTCGATGGATTTCAGTTCTTTACACCAATAGTCTCAGTTCCATTTTTGTCAACGGGTTTTGTTCAAAAAGTTTCGCTGTTGAAAGAGGGGTTCGTCAAGGCTGCCCCTTGTCACCGTTACTTTATGCTTTATTCAGTGAAACTCTTTCAAGTTTGTTAAATGGGGACGTTCGTTTTGTTCCTTTTCTTGTGCCAGGTGGTGTCAATATAAAATGCATTCAGTATGCCGACGACATCGCCTGCATAGTTTCAAGTCTGCCCTCCTTCAGAGCGCTGTCAGATAATATTGCGACCTTTCAGAGGGTTACTGGGGCGAAGTTAAACCCCGCAAGACCAAAGGCATTTGTCCTGGTAGCTGGAGGTACAAGACCCTACCGTTCGAGGCATCGTGGTCGGACTGTAATATCAAAGTGAATGGTATATGGTTCGGCTACGGTGCCCGTGGTCTGCCGTGTTCGTATTTTGTTTCGTTTCTGTGATGGTTTACATTTACGTAACTCAGAGCCCCACAGTAGTACACCATCTAATGTTGTACTTGCCTTAGTGGACACCCCGCGGATGTTTTCTCTGGACTTGTCACAGCCAATGCTCGTTAAAATCATGCTGGTACATGATCTCCATTTAGTTGGAGTCTGGCGTTCCGTACACTCACGGCTTCTTAACGCCAGACTCCGCGATTTGGGATGGAGAATCGCACATGGGGCCCTTGTGATCAACTCGAAACGGTATCATTGGCGGTTGGGTAATGGAGCGTGTACGAGAGTTGGTTGTGGCAGTCTAGAAAGCACTGACCACCTGTTTTGGCTTTGTCCCTTTATGGTTTCAGTATTTGACAGACAAGATCCACGGGTGACAGTTCCTAGACTGTCAGTCAGGGTTTTGTATTGTACATGGTAGACCCTCCGATTTGCCTAGGGGGTTTATCACAAATTTTAAGTTTGGTCACAGTTTTGTTAAAGAAACATGTGTGACGGAATAGGTGCGATATTGTTTTTCGTGGGGAGGCTCGACCATGGGAGGCGGTCCTAGTGGCCGTGAATGGCGACTTCAGACTTCAAGTTGAGGCTGACTTTAGCCGTTTTTCAGGGACTGTGTTCGGCGGAAGGTAGTGTGTTAGGTCGAGGGGATTTGTTGTGATGCGCTCGGGTCGTCCGTTTGTGGCTTTGTAGGTTGGTGGTTTTGTGTACTATTCAGTTTCTCCGAGCAAGTGCCGGGTAATAGGTGTTTGGTATAATCTAAGGTTAACTTTAGATGGGGTGGGTAAGGGTGTTTTTTCGCCTGGTTTGCGTTGAGTGTGGGTTCTTTGGTTTTAAGTTGCCGTTTTCGGTCGTGACGTATTTATCCTCGCTAGGCCAGTCACGTAAACAGCACATTATTACGGTTTGTTGATTGTCAGTGTTATTACTAGGCCGAAGGAGCCGAAGTTGTAATGTGTATGGAATGTTGGGTTCTCAAGCATTTTAATTTCTGATCTACTTTCTCTGGTAATTAATTACTAGGCTTACGAGGATGTGACCGAGGTCTGTACAGTATGTAGAGGGAGAGATACACACTGGAAAAGAGTCATTTAATTATTTCCTTCCATTGGAAATAAATATATACTATAATTATAATAATCTGCATTATCACATGTTCATTATAATCTACATCTAGTGTAACTTGAAGGTTATCAGTAATGACTATAAGGACTAATGGCTGACCTCAGACAGAGAGGAAAGAGACACTACGTAGTCATGAATCTTTCATTTGATTTTTTTTTTCAGTTTTAAATGTTATTTGAATACCACACATTCTATGGGCGGCCATCGGGGGAAAAAAAAGACAACGACACGAAAAATACTACCAGAAAAAAGTATTTATGTACACGAAATAGTATTAAACTTGATGCAAATACGTTTAATGAAACAAAAATGTACTGTGAAAGAAAAAAGAAAAGATATATGAACGATACAAAGATAACTATTTTATTTT
>WXZC020001065.1:0-10035 GCA_011317855.2 Paelopatides confundens | reverse complement strand
GGTTTCCGCGTATTGGATGTTCGTTGTAGAAACAATGACAGGAAAGCAGTGCTTTAAATCCAACGTTTAAATGTTGGATTTAAACGTTGGATTTAAAGCACTTAAGCATTTAAACGGTGACTCCTTCAGTGTGACTGCGTGTGTGACTGTGACCTGTACACAGCAAGGCTCTTTAGGTGTCATACCTTGAACGTATCAACCCGTCCTGCTTGCCTCATCGTACCAATTCGACATGCAATGTCTTGTTCAGTCATAATAATAACATGTTTAATTAGATATACAAAAATAACTGCTAGATTAGAATGTATCGATAATATTAGGCATGAGAAATCACAGGCACATAAGTTACCGTAAAGATTGAGAGAATGTGACTGTAACCATAAACTCCCGCATTGCTATTCAAACTTGCGTTTCGTAAACTGAACAACGTATCTTTACATTTCGTCGATGTTGCATCAATTTTGAAGACATTTGCACCTAATTAGCTAATTTGTTTTACAATTGGAATAATTTTTCAGGCAGATTTTAAAAGTCGAAATCTGAAAACAATCAGACTTCAACCGAGAATAGCACTATGCTTGTGGAAACAAAAATGAAAAATTTTCTCCCAGATAATTACGACTTTCAAAATGATCCCTCAGTTCTGCGCCGCAAATACACCAGGCACCAATATTAAATAATATCACATACCTTTATCTAGACGCTCAGTATAATACCACTCCTCCCCGTTATTATAGCAAGGTTGAGTAAAGTCGCTGATAGGTCGTACGCTCTGTCGGTTGAATCTGCTATGGTGGCAACGCCCATCATTGTAGTCGATTGACAAGCAAGTGAATGAGGACTGATCCTCACAGCGTATCTGACAGTCCACGAGAGACGAAACCTGCCCAGTCCAATCGTTCTTCAGTCTTATACATGCTTTGGCGATCTCATTCCACTTTCCATCAAGGCCTGGAAGAAAATGTATTTGTCAAACTATTCATGAGTATTAAATTAAATCACGTGCTATAATTGTTTTATGTACACGAATTATATTTATGATACAAAATGAAAGTGCTCACAACTTTACCTAAGTTTTATTCGAAATGAGGGGAAGTGGATTCGGAGGGGGTCAGGGACGGTGCATGACTCAAAGAAGAAGCCGGGCGCCCTCAATACCCCATCCGCCTCCCTATAAAAGTGGGAATCTTCACTTATGTCACCAGTCTGGGTTTTTTCATTCAGTCGGAGGATTTTGTTCAGAGAAATTCTGCGAAAAAGATGTCAAGACAACATAAATTCTGACTTGCCGGAATTGTGTGGGTTCAAGGGTGCACAAATTCTTCCGGTCATTTTACACACAGCAACAAAAAAATACATCATAGGTATTTGGCATTTATTCCTAACCTAACAAGTTTTAAAATGTTGATATCAATTTACTTCTAAAGTGTAAAAGGTATTCAGCATCATTTTGCATCTAAGCAACACATTATGAAATAAACGTCCCAAAAATGCCATTCCATACTGGGTGACGACCTATAAAACAGTCGGGCGAACTGGGGATGTGGAAATTCCCACCTCTGAAATCCTACGCACGCCGTACCTTCAATATTCATTATTTTAATAGCCGCGAAATAATTCCCTCATAGTCAGCGTTCAACACTAAAATATTAAAAGAAATATGTATACTCTTAACTTAGCTTATAGTAAAATCAATGTTTTTGGTTCGAATCAAGTATGGTTTGATATAGTGTATGTAGTGGAGTATCCAGCAGGGGGAGCCCCAGATAGAACTCTTCCACCCCCACTCCATGGGGTGTAAATAACTAGAAAATATGTTCATTGAAATACGTTAAAAAGGAATATGCATATACAAGCATGAAAACAATCAAACTGAATTATTTCAATTAATTCAACAGAGCTGTGTATGAGAGAACGATCGTGGATCATTTCAAATTCGTAATTTACAACACATGTACTTCAATAATCAGGGATGATCACATCAAAAAACAATATGAAAATCCCAACTACACTTTCTTAACTGAATCCGGGGGTGGGGCATATTTACAGCTTCGTCAGTTTTAGTACAATATAATATTTTCTGAAATATTTGTCCATTTTTGTTGTCTGGGGGTTGCATAGTGTCTAGGGCTAACGTACGTTAGAGATAATGTTAAACTTTCTCTGTACAGCTTATCGCTAACCTCAGGTTGGACAATTACAAAATAAATCATTGTAGCATAGTCTGCAGTACCGGTGGAATGGGACAAACACTAGTACCTTGAAAAGTATGTATTACTGCATAATATAGGTGCATCCTATTATAGGCGTCTCCTATCGTATTTATCCGAGGTAAAATCATACATTATCGATATGTATGGAATGCATAGTTAGGCGATAATTTAGACCAAACAAAAACAAAAGAAGAAGGACAATTATTTTAAACATAGAATACAAATTCGTGGAATGACTATTTTTCCGCGAAAACGAGTAGGAAATAAAAGCATAATTATTCTTGAATAATACCCTCATGCACCCGCAAATAAATTATCTTGTAGAGAACGGTCGGGCCATGGTAACACATTTCGGATGGTTAACATTAGGCCATCTGCGAGACTAGTGAGTATTGTAATCAATATACATAATTAGCATCATCGCAAAATGGAAAAAAGATTCATCCCTGAATAATACTCTCATTCTTGCACACGAATTATCATGCCATTATGTATTTATGATGGTTAAGTATAGCATGTGTGCGAGACGGGTTTAATAATATGTATGCCTAATTAACATCGTGGCAAAATATGTATGTTCCCCCTCTTTTCCATGTCCCACCTTTTTGCCATATCAGCCCCGCCAAATGGAAAAGGCTGAGTAGGCCACTGAGTATATTACTGTTGGCATTCCTCAAGGATCTAATTATCGGTCCTTTTTTATTTTTAAATTTATATCAATGATCTTCTTCTCCATACCAAGTCATCTGATGTCGAAATGTTTGTTGATTATAGTACTTTTTATTCCATAGCTGATACTGTTATTGAATTAAACCAAAAATTAAATGTTACTTCCTGTGATATATCAAACTGGTGCAAGCTAAACAAAATATGTCACAATGTCGATAAAACAAATTGCTTGCTAATAACAACAAGATAAACACGTATCCATATTGATACACCACTTGATGTTAAGATGGATGGAGAAAGTCGTGACTGTGTTAATGAAGCAAAACTCATTGGTCAATCATGATTTGTCATGGTCAATCCAAGCTAAGTGTCAGATAATATCAAATCTAAGCTGCACATTTTATCTAAGATCAAAAAGATTTTACCTTTATCAGGTCGTATACAATTTTGTAATAGTTTTATTCTTCCACACTTTGACTATTGTAGCACTGTATGGGGTATGTGCAATAATATATATATTCCTTAAACTCAACAGACTGATTAAAAAAGTAATGCGTTTGATTTTGAATTGTGAATATGATACCCCCAGTGTTGAAATTTAAAAAAAAATGGTTCCAATTTGAATATCGTTATAAATATTTTATCTATGTAATGGTTCATAAAGTACGTATCGGTATTGCACCAGACTATATTACAAACCTGCTTAATTTTAATGAACCTAGAAGGAGCAGATCATCTGTAAATACCATATTTAGAATACCGTTTGCGCGTACAGAATTGTTTAAGATTTCATTTAGTGTTACTTCTACCTATTAATATACAGTCCTGCAATAATATTGATAATTTTAAAAGACTATATCGTGATCACTGTTTCAGATTGTTTTTATCTGAAACTCAATTAATGTAATCTTTTTAAACATTTAATCCTATTTATGTTATTGTTATTTATTCATTTATGTATTATGGTTGTTTCTCTCGACCTATGTTAAAATAGCGCTGATACATACCATGGCTACCGAGCCTAAATTAAGATTATATTATCTTATCTCGTATATTATCTTATCTGTATAACAAGGACGGATCCCAGAGTGTTTCTATAATGAGTGGGTTGGCTGAAAATAACATAAACCATACGAAGGGGATGAGTGATTACCCATCACCCCTACATGATTCGTGGATAGCAACAGGTTATTGTTTCACTTTACTGTAAGCTAAACTTGGGAAACTCTAGGTGAAATGAAAAGATGTTAGCGAGATAACGTACGGTACTCAATGTAATATATATCCATGGGGCGACTTTCAAGTAATTCACTTTAGTCGGGCCAAATCAGTATGACATTCATATATGACATGTATGACATGGGGTGGCCTCCTATGCCCCACTTAATAGTCACCTGCTGTGTGAAAAAATAATGAAGTAATAAATATAAGACGTTCACTTACTGTGACAGGAACAGAGAAGGGCAAAAAGAAGAACAACTTGAATCAACGCAAATTTCATCTTCTGGAAAGAAAATACATTTATCAAAAGTATTATTATTAATAAGGTAAATTGTAAATTTATTGAAGGATATGCTTGTTAATTATTGCTATTTCTGAAAAGACTGACATGACATTCAAGTACAACTCAGTCGAATGTATCAAAATGTAGCTACATACGCGTGATTGTTTAAATCAGGTAAACTAATTATGTGTTTGTTTATTACGTGAACAGCACGTGTTATGTTTTCCCTACATATTAGAATTGTTGCCCGTTACGCCATATGGGCATTCAACTAACACCCCAACACACTTAACTCTCCATAACCCGATGATTTAACGCTGAGTACCAAGCAATATGACAGTACAGTAGGTATTATTTTGAAGTATTCGGCATGACTCGGTCAGAAATTATTCCTTAGATAATACTATCTGATAGGCCGGTACATAATCGTCTTTCTGTTGAAATGTGGTGTTCTGCACTAGCATAATTATTGTTCTATGTACAAGGAAGGCAAATTGGCTAACAATATGGTAAATATTTTGTTCTCTGGGCCCAAATTTCCCACCAACTCATCACTTCCAAAATGACAAATGCTAATTTCTTGCTTATGCGCCAGTGTAGAGGGGGTGGTTTCCGTAAGTGTTATGAGAGGGTGGAGACTATAACTGTTAGATGAAAAACCCCTCTTTTCATAATTTTTTTTTTTTTTAAGTGTATATATCAGCAAAATTGTGTCATATATAACATCCACAAATATGCCAGACAATTAAAACGAATAAGTTCAACTGTTTTAATGAAGAAGGTGGAATGGGGATGTTTTCGCCATTTCCACACCCGAAACTTTTCCCCTCCATCACCCCTCCCCCTCAACAAATTCCGCAAAGGAATCTTACGAACTGGAATATACATACTAGCTGATCAAACTGCATGATCCGCTCAACAAACCACAAAGAGGGGGTATGTAATAATTCATAACCTCTTACCCCATGGTGACGCACATGGATGTGACATAAATTGGTACATATGGAAAGACTAGATGCACATGGTGTGACCATTGTAACATAGAACACACATTGGGGTACATTGAAGCCCCTCCCCATCCACCCGCCACCGATTCCCCACCCCGTCCCATCGTGATCGTCGCCCCTGTATGTATGTCCCCGTCCCCTAGCTTTCCTTCTTGGGATACTGTGTTGACGAAGTTCACATTTTGACATCGGTTGACAACAAATGACATTTGACCTCAGCTAAATATCAACATCCTTCTTATACATGATATTGAGTATTGACATGCCATATGTATGATCTGTCCAAACTTTCCTTGTTGAGATATCGCATTCACATTGTTTGAAAACTGTACTACTTATGTCAAATAATCGTTCACCGCCACCAAAGGTAATACGCTTCATCGTAGTTGATATGGGACATCCACGTGTGACATCCACAAGTTTTCTTTTGGGGATAATATGTTTACAACATGTTCACAGTTTTACCTCTGCAGACACCACTAATCTTTGACCATCACTAACACAATTTGATTCTAGTACTAAATATGAGACATCAGCAAACCAAACATGATATTTTTCCAGGACTTGACAAACCGTGTTTAACATATGTTCATAATTTGACCGCTGTTGACCTGAGACATCCATATGTTAATAATGAGGTGTGTGTAACCCTCCTTGAGATATATTTACAAGTTTATCGTACTTTTGAATTATGCTGACCTCAAACTACCTTTGACCTCCACCAAAAACCAACATATAAGGTTGGTCCACGTTTCTCGTCTTGATATATTGGGTTTACAAAGTTATCACATATTTGTTTAGTTTAGTCGAGACAATTTATTTCAACTATATTAATACACACATTTATGGTAAAACGTATACATAAATTTGACATGTGAATATACATGAATACGATAATTTACATAAATAAGACGGAGCGTATATAACATGATTGAGGTGATACCACAGAAGCTGTAACCAGCTTGTACGTGATCCCCTAAAAGAGAACAACTCTACAAAGAACAATTATACAAAGAACACGTACACAAATATGTAGAGAAGGAAACAGTAAAGGAGAACAACATTACTCTGCACACTTAATATAATAGGTATATTTAAGTTGCGTTTAAATGGGTTCAGAGTATTGAAATATTTAGTATGTGTAACTATAGAGTTCCATACACTACGGCTTCTGACTTTAATAAATCATTGGGTACTTGCTAGATTACAGAAATATGGATTAATAAGATTACCACTATGGGATAATTATGAGTTGAGCTTGAGTTGAAATATTCCGAGGGAATACCCTAAATGTATTACAAAACATAGAGATGGCAGTGTGACGGATAGCAATATCAAAAATATGTAAAATGTTGCTATTAAAAACCAATGGCCTATAGATGGGTATAGCTAAGGGGATAACAGATAATTATTAACGCCTTTTTTTGTAGGATATTAATCCAATTGACGTACGAAGGAGAAGTAGACGCTCATACCAATGTTCCATACGAGAAGTACAGGATAATAATGGTATTGTATAAAATTATGAGAACACATCTGTTAATTTTAGTCCTATAGAGAATACCGATATAATTAGAAGCTTTACTGGAAATATTGTCAACAATATGATCAAGCAATGACAGCTTGTAATCAATTACTACACTAATATATTTTATAAATTTTGAAGAAAAAAAGGGAACCTCACTAGTGCCAACGGTATTCGATATGTTTGTTAATCGAAATTTTGCTGATGACCAAATATAATAGCATCCGTTTTGATAGTATTAAGATGATCTTTACTACATGTAAGCCATTCGATCACATTAAGTAAAGCAACTGACTGTGTGGTCTAGTGGTTAGAGCATCCGCCTTGCAGCCGGTAGGTTGGGAGTTTGATTCCTGGCCGAGTCATTGCCAAGACTTTAAAAATGGACATACTGCTGTACTGAGTGGGGCCAGTTGGGTGTCTGGATATAAAATGCCATTCGACGTGAAGTATAAGTTACAAGCCACTTCGGCTTCCCACATGTATATATGGCAGCTTAGCGTCGTTAAATAACTGACATTATAAACTATAAACTATTATCAATTTCAGATATTATCATATTTGGAACCACTGTAGAGAATATTGGAATTGTCAGGTAACAACGAGGGAGCTAATTGATATAAAGTATAAAGAGCAGAGGACCAAGGATTGGACTTTTGGGACGCCTGGTGGTAATAACATATAAAAGGGAAGTATAGTTATCAAATGAATCATATTGTTTAGGATCGGTTATGTAATGGTTGAACCAGGTGAGTGCAGTCCCATGGATTACACAATGCAAAAACTTATTTAAAAGGATAGGCTATTATCTAATGTGTCGAAAGCCTTAGAAAGATCAATATGCTTCTTCTAACTAATATGGGTCATCCACATATCAAACACAACGTTATTCAACCTTACTCTTCTTGATATAGCGGGTATACAAATTGTTCACATCAGCTTCTGGTGACCTAAAATGGCATTTGACCTTCACCAAAACAAGTGGCTTATTCTACTTAATATAGTGCATTCACACAACAAATATTTGTCCAAGCTTTCCTGTTAATATACTGTTTTACAATGAATTCACGTTTTGACATCCAGTGACTTCAAATTAACAAAATAACAATAGTATGATTGTTCTACTCAATATTGGGCATCCATATTAAGTATGAGGTACGTCAAGTGTTACCTTCTTAAAATATTCTGTTTACAAGATTTTCACAATTTGACCTCTGATGACTTCAAATGACCTTTGACCTCTACCTAAAATAATAGGCTTCGTTTAACGAAAATGGGATGAATTCAATTGACATATACCTAAAGTAAAATGATTCTTCTTACCATAATGGGTCATCCACATATCAAGTATGGTGTTATTCCACTTTTATCTCTTGTTGTATTGGGTTTACAAGTTATAGTTATAGTTTACAAGGTTTTCACACTTTGACATTTGGTGACATTTGACCTCCACCAACAAAAGGCTACGTGTATTAACTATGGGACATCAGTATACCAATTATGAGATGTGTCCAAGCTTCTCTTCTTCAGATATCATTTCACAATTTGCCCTCTTTGACCTAAAATGTAAGTTGACATCCAGCAAACCAATTGACTTCTTCTTCTTCTTAGTATTGGGAATCCACATCAGAAATAGTTATCATAGCTTCCCTTCTTAAAATACTATGTTTACAATGATTTCACATTTTGATATCCAGTGACCATTGACCTTCGACCATCACCAAAAACAGTACGCTTCTTGTACTTAATATGCGTCATCCATATACCAAATATGAGATATGCAAATGTTTGCCAAATTACCGTGTTTAAAATATTTTAGCATTTTGACCTCTGGTATACCCGAGACTTGTGATTATTTTGAATTACTACCGGTGACATGGACTTTCTTTTGTCCAAATCTCCACTATGAATGTACATATGCACAATCACACGCCTTAACATACGCCATGATGAGTGCAAAGGTTACGATTATCATCAAAAACAAAACTGCTTGGTCGAAATCATAATGATACCTTAACTTCATTTATGGATTCAACGGAGTACATATTCTTCTGCTTGATGTACATACAGTTACAGTACCTCACAAATACATATTATACGTATTTGACATGTATTAATATCGTAAACATTGTAACACACTGAAACACGGTGGACAGGCGCATCACCATATGGGGTATGGGACTGTGGATAGTGTTTGTCTGGAAAATCATGCCGTGTGTCAAGTAAATTTTCCCAGTTGTCGGAAACATATATGGTCTCGTCAGGGCGATTGACCACCTATGCTACCGGATATATTCCCCCAAAATATGCAACTCCTTTTCACCATTTCTTTGCATATAGTTGACCTTAATTTTCCATTGTTCTGTAGGGTAAAACTTTTACACCCTAACTCAGTCGTTTGACCATAGTATCTCCCCTGACTGTGGATATCAATTTACTTCCTTGAAAAAAAAAGTAGCATCACTTTCTATCTAATAATCCTGAATTCTGCCCAAAATTATAGAGCACCCGTCTGTAAATGTTCACGACCAACTTTAGTCGGGAAGGGGTTCAGAATGTGACATCCACCTCTGATATCCTGCGCACGCCACTGGTCCTATCCACACAAACCTACTCCAAAGAAAACAGTCCACCTCCCGCAATATACCAATTTCGAACACTAGATCTGCCATTAAAAAATTAAGTGTCCATGGGCGTAACTAGGCAACAGTAACAGTACACATGAAAGGAAATAATATACCCAGGAGGAGCCGCTAATTTATTTGCCCTGCAACGTTTCACTCTAATAAGAGCGAGCGAGTGTAAACAAATATGATCGCTAAAGGCTTTGATTGAAAAATGAAACTCCAACAATACACCCACCCAGTCGCTTCTCATCATTTGTGGCTAAGATCGTGAATTATCTAGTCACGTGGCCACAGTTATGCTATAAGAGGATTGATGCTGAGAGTGGATCAGTTTGTATATGGTACCTTTCTGTTTTCGTGTGTGTGTTCTGGTGACATTATTTTTAAGTACACTAATGTAATGTTAGGTTTACAACCGCGAGTCCGCCATGTAATGTAATAGTTTTGCTGCGGGGTTGTTCTGTTTGAAGGTAACAGAATGTAATTGTTA
>WXZC020001064.1:0-10035 GCA_011317855.2 Paelopatides confundens | reverse complement strand
ATATATATATATATATATATATATATATATATATATATATATATATATATATATATATATATATATATATATAGATCCAAGGGAAAATTGTACATGAATAGATAGCAATGTGTTTATGACCTTTACAATAATATATTGTCCACGGGCGAAGAGTTGTTTATGTATACATGATAAACTAAGTACTACATACTATATGCATTTATTCATGTGCCTTCATAAATTCCTTTCTGCTATTAAAGTTTGCATAGCTATGTAAAATTTATTTTAAAAAGGAAAAATTATAAAAGGATTAAAAGGGGAAAGAGGATTAAAACGACAATAGTACAGGAACGTATTTGATTTAAATATGTTAATGTGGATAATAAAGCGAGCATAGATACTTTGTATTCATATATAAACAAACATAAATATATACTGTCTAGCAGGTGTCATCAACCTCATTGTACTAAAACATCCCGCATAGCCATGCAGTAGAGGGTATGAATTCATTAATATTGAAGAGGAATTGATTAATATTAAATCTTTGCGAAATAATATTATATTATGAAATGAGATATTAATTTAGCTTTGAACATTATATTTGTGTAAAACGCAATATGCATTAATTAACATGAAGCTTAGGGGAGATTATATAATGTTATTCATATTAATGGAACTACCGGTATCAACTGCCAAAGGTGAAGAAATGTGAGAGTGTATTATTACTTTTTTGTTTGTTGTCTTTTTAGTTTGTGTTTTTTCCAGTCAGTCTTGATGCGCTTCAGCAAATTACAAAACCGTCAATTATATTTAATAAAATAAAATAATTGATGTATCTATTTGATGTTTCACTGAAATTAACTTTTGTTTCTTTTGGTTTCGTTTGTCTTACAGCATGTGAGTACTTTCTCTGTATTTTGTTGTTATGTTCTGAATGCTGTATTGCAAAAAGTTAATTCAATGAAGGTGCTTCTTTTTCAGTAATATCGCTCGTTTTGTAGATTGCATATCCTCCATATTGAATTGAACAAGTAAATAATAAAAAAGATATATGATGAGATGGGATTTTGGATTCCCTTTGAGCGTCATAAATGTATGAAACGAAATACTCTACTCCAATGTTCACCATGAAATCCTTAAATATTGTTTCGATATCCTTACATAATATATATCTATATATTTTCAAATATTGTAATGAGAAAAAAATCGTAAAATATAATTTTTCATATTGAAGATAAAATCTCTTCCAGCATTAATCGTTTAATAGTTTAGGCGAAATTATATCATTGTAATCGTTTTAGCCGAATTACCGAGTTCCCATGAAGGAATATGATAATATTACAACCATATATTTGTATAGTTTTAGTTATTTTACGACACTAAGCTGCCACATATACATGTGGGAAGTCGAATTGGCTTATAACTTACACGTCGGGTGGCATTTTACATCCAGACACCCAACTGGCCCCACTCTGATACTTTAACGCTGAGCACTCAGCAGTACAGCAGTAGGTCACTCTTTTTAAGTCTTGGCAATGGCTCGGCCAGGAATCGAACTGCCAACCTCCCGACTGCAAGGCGTATGCTCTAACCACTAGGCCACACAGTTGGTATTTCTCTCCTTGTTTAGAAAGGTCTTGTTGTGAGATATGATAAGCTTTCCAATATTGGGCATACAGCTGTAGCTTACTTTTACAGTGTTTATGTTGATACTTTTTGGCAGAGGGTGGTACTGGGGGAAACACTTGTCTACCAGTGTTATGAAGTTCCGTTCGATGTTGGTTTTGACATTATAACTGTAGGGCGGGTTGTACCAGCTGTTATTTCTGGATCTTTTCCTCTAGGGTTTATTATGGTTTGTGGTAGGCGTGTAGCTTAGGTTGTAATCATAACCACTTACTTTTAGTGCTTCTTGGTAGGGTGGTTTGGCTTTATCAAACATTTCCACGTCAGAGGATATATTCCATAATCTCTTGTTGATAGCTTCGGAGTTGTTGCTTGTTATTGCAGGAGGGTGGTTGCTATTGCAGTGTAAGTGGGATATTGTTGGGCTTCCTGAAGGGTTTGTAGGTACCGGTCGGTAGGTCCAAGGCTAATTTTCTTGCCTGGCGTCGATTGTTATTTTAAGGTTGCGTTATTGTTAGAGAATGTCTTACATATGTCCTTCTTTATTAGGCCTACTGCACATTCACAACATATGTACCTAGCCTAACCTACGTCGTATATAAGAAAAACACCAACACCAATATGCCTACTATACTTTCACTGAGGACAGATGTAGTTAGCCTACTTTGTATAAAGAAACACACATTAATACATAGTGTAGGCCTACTACACTTTCACAGTAGATACACATAGCCTAGCCTACGTTGTATATTATAAACAAACATCAACACTTAGTCGAGGCCTACTACACTTTCATATTTTATATACCTAGCTTATCCTACTTTACATAACATAAACACATATCAATATTTAACTTAGACATATCACACTTTCACACTTGATATACCTATCCTAGCCTAATTTGTATATAAGAAACACATATTAACACTTAGTCTAGGCCTACTACACTTTCATAGTATATATATTTAGCCTATCCTAAACGAAATAAACGAAACAAACATCAATATGTAGCTTATACCTACCACACTGTCACAGTAGACGTACCTAGCCTAGCCTACTGTGTATACAAGAAACAAACATCAACACTTAATCTAGGCCTACCACACGTTCACAGCTTAGCTTACCTTGTATATAATAAACAAACATACATAGCTTAGACATATACTACACTTTCACAGTAGATATACATAGCCTAGCCTATTTTGTATACAAGAAACAAACATCAACACCTAGCCTGGGCCTATCACACATTCATAGCATATGTACCTAGTCTAACCTACTCCTCATATAAGAATAAGCTCGCGGAAGTTATTATGGTAATTAGCTGTTGAGGCAAAGTATCAACTAATTGTATTTCTTTAGATGAAATACTTCATAGCGTGCGTGCAGAACAGCACAATGGATAGTATTGTAATATATGCACTAAATAAAAAAAGTACCCCAAAAAAATCCTAAATCAGAGTTAGGCCTTTAACCCAATTCGAAAAGGGCTTCCAAATAGAGCCACTTTTCGTCACTAATGTGATCAATTTATTCACTTCATAGTCTCAGAAGATGTTCAAAATTCATCCTAACTTTCAAAAGCTCCGTCGTCTGGATTCCTATTTTGAGGGAAACGTTGGGTCTAATAGATATTGGTTCAATTCTGCTAAGCTGAAATATGTTAAATTGTTCGGTAATACTCTGACTGGATTATTTAAGAAAGTTTAGATTTATATTATGGGTAATATGCATCTGGCAGCAGCAGGTGACCAGTAGATGAGTTTGTTGATCTGTTTTTTGGCTAGAATTTTCAGTGAAAAACAAAATACAGTTGTCTGTGTCATATATATTTTTAATATTCCTTAACGAAAATGTTATTTACTGGTCATGATGGATGAAAGCAATTACATGCATTCTTGATACGTCAGGTCTGTCGTTTATCTGGGACAATTTACTCCATAAATCTCATACTGTGATTGTCCATTGGCTTAAGTATGCCTTATATAATGGCGACTTTGTGACATTTATGAACAGGAATGGCTTTTAAAAATAAACACTATTTCTCATTATAAGAATTATAGAATCAGTTTACTAAAAAATCCTTTGGTTCTAGAAAATTTCCTTTTAAGTCTGAATTCAAAAGAGAAGTGAATTCGTCCTCTATGAGTTTCTTTGTTCTAATATATAGTAAATTCCCTATTGTCATCGGAAGATTTGATAATCTCAACTATAAGTTAAAATGTCTGTTTGTAATACGATAGCGAGGAATTTGGCGATGAATTCCATGTATCTCTTTCAGTGTGGATCTTTTCAGCCGGGAGATATTTCGTTTTTCTAAACGGTATTTTAATCATTACGCGAAACACACTAACATGTACCAACTTTTCAAACCAAAAATAATAAGATAACTCTCAATAAAGTAGCAACGATGTGTAATACGATTATTGAAGGTTGTCACTAATTGCGGCAGTTGTATTCTCTATACCTAAGTTTAACTTTGAATACATTTCTTGTCTCTAGTTGTTGCTATAGTGCTGTATATTCTTATCAGACGCCATCTTCTTTTTATTTAACGTTTTATTTCAAATTTATATTCCGAATTGTGTGTACCTGAAAGCAAGTGCCGCCAGTAAATAGTATGTATGTATGTCACTTTGAAATGTGACTTTAACACAGACAAAGATACAACAATAAGTACAAATGAAAAACAATGTGTTCCTCTTTAAAATATAACCAGTATTTATCCACTACATTGACAACGATAAAACAACATGTTGACAAAATAATTAATAAACTTAAACATTTGCTTCGCACATCTGTCACCTGTAGACATGGTCAAGGCGTTAAACTACTATAGGAGTATATACTGATGCAACACCTATAAATTAAACCATATTTAATTTGGTGGCATCTGATTTATTGAAGTGTCGTCACTGTCTAGAAGTTTCAGAAAAGTTGATGATACATTTAATTAAGCTTAATCAAGATATTAAAGAGTCATGCATTTTAAATTCGCATAACTGTAGTAAATTGCATAAGCATTGTAACAGTAATTTATCATGCCTAGCTGGTCTATTGAGAGGATAAAAGACAATTATTAAGAGCATGAAAGTGGACTTCGTACCGTAACCTTTGGGTTAGACGCAATGTATTTCCAAACGCTAAGATAAATTATCAGTTATTGACAAAAATAATACAATCAGGAGTTGCTTTATACACTGTACAAACTACACATTGTTGACGATTATTGTGACGCGTCATATGTTTATGATTAAACACATAATGTTCATACCTAAATACATTATATGTATAAGTAAACGGTATAATTGATTACCACACAATGAATGATATAAACAGATAGTGTTTATCATTGGGGTTTAATTATTCGAGATTCCATAATATTATAGCGAATTGAAAAAAAAATCTATTTGATCTCTTTTAGAATGAAAATCTTGTGACTAGAGTGACGATGATGGTAACTGATATTACTATGAGTCGATGATCTAATTATTAGTAATCAAAATTATAGTTTTGCGCATAATCAAATACTTCACTTGTAAATAGATTATGATACATTTCGATACATATATTACAACATTATAAATAATTTGAAAGTATAGTTTCGCAGAGAAATCGACCAAAGAAACATCTTTGTTACTGTATATCGAACTATTAAACGGTATGTTCATTTTCAACGTAAGAAGAGATAAACACGCCGTTTAACAGAAACGACTGTGACCTTTGACCGTTCAC
This sequence comes from Paelopatides confundens, assembly GCA_011317855.2. Lineage (NCBI taxonomy): Eukaryota > Metazoa > Echinodermata > Holothuroidea > Aspidochirotida > Synallactidae > Paelopatides > Paelopatides confundens. The sequence goes on along the minus strand of WXZC020001064.1, from coordinate 4,695 downwards.
TGTTTACAGTTTGATTCGACCGTCGATAACGGTTAGGCCGTGCTCCGAGAAAACGTCTCATAATCCTCATTTTGTTGTAAATTGCTGAAGAGATGTTTTCTATTTTCTTTGCTGGTGGCTAGAGAGGAGATGTGGCTCATCTCCGAGTCAGGATGTCTTATATTTTGGATGAATTTTTTCTCTGACGTGAAGCAACGGTTCCATCAAAGATGGCGACCTAGGCCAGTCTATATGTTTACTTACTGTGGAAGAAGACCGTTGACCTTAGCATGGACACATTTTCGCGAATATAAGCACCGACAGCCATATGAATCTTTTCGCGAGCAGTTATACAAGTCACTGGTTAATTGAGTAAGAGAAATTATTCAAAGAATTACCTACATTTGAGTTGTATTAAAGTTATGATCATATGTTTGTAACGTAACAAATAATTCAAACAGTCATTGTTTATTTGCTATGTACGGTTAACACTAGCACTGGCATAACGTTATGGTGTGTGTCGTATGGTTATGGTGTGATATGATAGAGCTAAGCGAAATGTTGTGATACTGTGTTAAAGTGATACATTGTTATTTTGCAATTTGAACGTGTTTAACTTTTGGAATTAAATGAAGTGTTTAATTAGATTGTCTTACAGTGGGTTTGTCGATGTATCCTTGTATTTAGACTAGCCAAGATGTAGACGGTGAGTGATTCAGTGAGGGAGCGGTTATACAGTATGGTCTACCGTTGTATATGTATACTTTGTTGTGGGGGTGGGTCAAGGTAATGGCATATATTGACGTAATTCATGTATATTTAGGTATTTTGTGTATGTTTGTTGAGATATTTTAGTTTAGATAATTTTATTCAGAATTACTATTCTTAAAGGGATATAGTGTGCTATGCTTCCAGTGGGCCGGTAGATCATCCACTGAGGCAGTATATTTTACGATAGCACCTTGTGGGCATCCACTCATCTTCAAGGTCAACATTGTGGTGAGAATGGACACCGATGTCGGATGATAGGGGTATCGTGAATGTTGCCGTAGATGTGTTATTATTATGCCACGTGATTTCCCCTCACTGTCTTTAGGACTTTAACAGCTACATATGATGTTACGAGTGATACGTGATCTAGAAAGGCATACCGTATATGATTACTGTAACAGAGATACCGGACTTTACGTGGAGAGATGCCCGCGACTAATTATAAACACTGTAAGCTATCACAAACCTTTCAAGAGAAGTAATACCAGTCACCAGCGAGAATATTAAGAGAATATCCCTTATTTGAAATGTATTCAATTTATCATGCCAGAATACCGCTCTAACATTAGTGACATTGTTTCCTCAGGCGCCCTCACTTTAATCAACTGTCTTTGTTGCAAATATTGAAATAAATATTTAATTCCATTAATTATGTAATTTAAACATTTTCATATTTGAGACGGTGCCGCATTACGTTTTACACGTACACAGAGTTATTTTCCTGTATTGAATATGCTGTTTTGCTTTGAGAATGATTGGTATCGTGGAGTCATTGTTCATTTTGTTGTGCTGGCATAATGGTATAAGGAATTGTAGCAAAATGGGTTTTATTGTGTAATAGTCAAGTTAAGCGAGAGTTTTAATTAGTATACTGTGATTTTCAATTAAAGTGATATATTGTTATTTTGCATTTTCCATTTGTGTCCGCTTGTGTGGCCAGTGTGTAGAAGGGTGTAATACGATTATACGAAGTATATTTTGACTTGCATATAGTTAAATTTTGTATTCAGATGTATTATCATTTGTAGGGTGCCAACCCTAGGTGCCGAATAGAGATATTTTAAACAAAGTTTTTCCAACACAATTAGCTTATATGCTGTTCTAATTATAGTTACTACGTATTAATTATCACTACAATGATTAAAAAGGACACAATACTCTCCTGACAATACTAATTATCACTATTCATAATAAGAATCGCTTCATATACTCGACTCTGTAATTCATGTTTTATATATATTTTTTATATGTTAATTTTCAATTAAACGTTGTGTTTAATATAAACTGGATATAACGGTAATATAAACGCTATGTGATGTTGAAAATCCCGCCGGCCCCTCTTCTACAAAACTTGGCACTGGTCCCCAAACAAGAGATTATGTTTTTAGGCAATATCCACTTCCCATCAAATACACTCAAGTTACCAATGTAAATGTTATGTAAGAATATTATGAAGGGTTTCGTCTTATCCAAAATGTGCAGTTATCCGGTAATTAACAATCATAGGTGCCTGGATGTAAAATGTCACCCGACGTGAAGTGTAAGTTACAAGCCACTTCGGCTTCCCACATGTATATGTGACAGCTTAGCGTCGTAAAATAACTGAAGCTATAAACTAAACTATAACTATTTTAACCCAGATTGTTATATGCAAAGTAGGCTAGGGTACACCCGATGTGAAAGTGCGGTAGACCTACCAGGTCAAGTGTTGATGTTGGGTTTGAAATGGAATGAATGTTCTCAAAATTTTAAACATCTGTTGTGATATGTAAATGATACACACACATATATCTTCTGATAAATTGTATTTGTTGATGATAGAATGTGCATTGCAAATACAACCTTCTGTGCTAAATATTACCGTCGATTTTAATTATGTCGATACGCATCAGGAAATAAAATAGACGAAATGGACATTCCAATGTCCAACGTTGATTGTTTTGTGTGTGTGGGCGTGCGCGTGTTTGTATCAAATTCATATATTTTCATCAATTTCTCCAGTATAATAATGAGTTTCTTACTGATAAATAAACAATTCAAAATAGCTTCTCTTCATTTTATGTTGAACAGTCGCTCTCGTAATATTGTATCACTGCAACAAATAGAATACAAATATGGGTAAAACTATCATGCTCTGCCAAAAATAACCGTTAATGAGCTTCATCAAGTACTTGACAAACTTATCAAGTTACAATGCGTGACGTCAGAGGTTTGGGTGAAGACTAAATAATAGAGAAAACATATAATAATAATATAATAATCCTGTGGCACATTGTCTGACAGATGGTTGTTTCGAGGAAGACGATTTTAAGTTACAGTATTTGCAGGTCACTGCGTACTCTATAGCGTTATTGTCGTATGTTGTTGTGATAATATTGGATAGGCTATACATCATAGCCTAACATATGTCACTAAGTATGCGTATTATGATAGAGTATTTACAAAGGATATACTGACACAAGAGAGCACGCGTAAAATTGGCAAAGCTTTTAAGTATTGAGGATTTAATTTAAAGGAGACATAAATCCAAACAGAGTCTTGTATATAACAGAGCTGTTAATTATGAAGAACAGTTCTGGATGGGTAATACTCACTTGATGTCGGTACATGTTCTAATCAGTAATGATGAATCATATTGACTTGACCAATCATCATATACTATAATAGGTGACACTGCGTACGAGAACTATACTACGGTGATGATACATATTTCAAACAGTAATATACAGTCACGGGCACTACTGATGTACTCAAATCATAATGAATCAACTAGGAGTTGTATTGGATGAGAAATTAAAATGGAATGAACATGCTGTTTATGTTGAGGTATAGATAAACATATATATTGGTACTGTTTACGTAAGCTGAACTTTTTAATGTTATACCCAGATATAAGGAACCTGCCATATTTTATAATTCTATTATTTGTAGTGTTTGAACGTACATTATTGTCTTACATGTTTGGATGAGTAACGACGATACAGACACGAATAACGGTTTTGATGACATTATCAAGCTGACGGAGAAGATAGTCGGGGAAAGTCTATCGTCGATGGATTCGGTCTACGAATGTCGCCTGCGTTCTAAGATATGGTATTGTCCAGTAATTATGGTCATCCTTTACATGGCCAGCAATTAAGCCACACTGTTCGTGGCAGCGGCAGATTGAAACCATTAAAACACACACGAACCGATATCGCTCTAATTTTTTTTGCGCAGACATTAAAGATATATTCCGATGGCAGAATATGCCATAGTTACAAGGAAGATAACAATATTTACTGCTATGGATGAAAACCCCATCTCAATGTCTTGTTCCCATGGCTGTTTGAAGACAAGTTATTTTAGCCAGTTAAACCCTTATTCCAGGATATATATCACCCTGGTTGTTATGTAATATCACCAAGACAAATGTTCTTCAAAGCTTTACTCTAATTTTTCTTTGAATTCAATGCTGCAAGTGAAATGAAAACTTTCTGTGAGGATCTTAGATTTATAACGCGCACGTATCCACACTAATAGGTGATCAAGGCGCCGTACAACAACTTTAATATAATTGCGTTCTATGAGAGTCGTTTGTTAGGCGAGCTCATATACCCATACCATCAGTAAATCATTATAAAGAAGAATAAAGACATTTCAACTCAATTACCACGATGACGTCACCTATTCTGATATTACCAAATACTTTCACAACATCTCCAAAATCTTTACATATCAACTGGCATATATCTTCGCTGAGTTGCAGGCCGACTGACATATGGTGGCGTTTTAAATTTTGTTTTACTTATATATAATATTTGTTTGTGTTCAGTTTATTCGTACCCTGTTAGCTAATAGCATAGTCAGCTCGGTTGTCATTTAGTGCGACGCAATTTGTGAGGCAAGAAAGATGTATCTTATCCTACAATCAATATTAGTTATGTAAATGATCCCCGGCGTCGA
>WXZC020001063.1:0-10038 GCA_011317855.2 Paelopatides confundens | reverse complement strand
TTGCCCTCTACCAAAGATGACAAGATTATTATATGTAATAAGGGACATAAACACATTAAACATGAGATCCGTCCACGCTACACACTTCTTGAAATAACATACTTATAATGTTTTCATATTTTGACCTCTACTGACCCAAAATTAACCTTGACCTCCACCAAAATTAAGATTATTATATATAATAAGGCGCAAAATCATAGTAAATATGAGATCAGTCAACGTTTGACCTATACTAAAACAACACATTTCTTCTACCCAATATGGACCTTCAATATGTCGAGTATGAGGGTTTCCCACCTTTCCCTTCTTAAGATGACATGTTTACAAATTTTTCAAATATTGACCTTTGGTTACCTTAAATGACCGTTGACCTCAACTAAAACAATATGCTTCTATTAAATATGTGACGTATACCTATTAAGTATGATATTTGTCCTAGCATCCCTTCTTGTAACGGTGTTTACTAAGTTTGTGCATTTGACTGATGTTGACTTCCAATTACCTTTGACCTTCACAAAAGCAATAGGATTATTCTACTTAATATCGGTCATGTACATACCAAGTATGAGATTTGTCCAAGTTTCCTGGGGAATATACCACCAGGACGCCCTCTATTAACCAAATTTGTTTTATTGCAGAAATGAACTGTTTAGATCGTCTAAAATATGATGAATATGGTCATCAATTCAAAATTATTCTTTATCAGTACCTAATTATTTTTCTTTTAAATCTCTCAAATATCTACATCTCGTTACCATGGTAACAGACTTGTAAACAAGCCAATAATTTCACCACAACACCACAACCCTACGTCAAAATCAGCTCTAGATTCCTGCCTCTTAATATTCTACCTTAACGAAAATGACTGATTTGTTGAGCCTACTGTGTGCTTAAGTCCAATATGTGACCCCATATCTGAGACAAAATAATGTTAACAACCTGAAGCATGTCACATTCGAAATTTGTATATGATTGCCGACGTGGAGGGTTTCATGAACTGGACCTTCTTAGCCCTGGTCTACAAGAATCAACCAAAAAGAAGAGGAAAATGTTTCAGGGGTATCTACGAAAAAGTATATTAGCCTAAACAGTTTTAAAGAAGAAGGAATTTTAATAATTTCAATTGATTTGACCTTGATCTGACCTAATTTGCATATGGAAGGTCGCGAACCCAATTTGACCGATTGACAGTGTAGGCAAGGTGTAGTAGTTACATATCTACCAAGTTTCATTTCCACCAGAGCTACAAATATAAAGTTACAGCAGAAAACAACTTTCCGAATATAGAGGGCGTCCTTGTGGTATATTCCCCACCCCCTTAAGGGTGAATTTTGTGGTCACCGGCATACAAAATGGTGCCATATACAGTAAGATGGTGATATACAATATGTGCTGTGTTGCATAGAAAGTTTCGCTAATTGTGCAGTTTATGTTCATTTTACCCATTTTACTTATAGTACGGTAAATACTTTTAGCACTCATATGGAGGGAAATGCCAATTTACTCGAGATGTGGTTCAGGTTTAAAATATGTCATGGGAGGGTCGGGTTACCCATACCTATAATCCCGCCCATGGGTAGAGAGAAGGGTTCATACCGAACCGTATGTTCGCGTATAATCGCATTCCTAAGTTGACAGGTAAACAATATCACATGCCTACATAATACAGCTAAGCTGTAATATCACTTCCGGAATGAAACAATGCTTTATGAATATGCATGAGACGAACGATATTATCGCGAGTCAATGACACATTTACCCCATGGCCATTAGTGCTAAATATGAATGACACGGGCTGTCATGGAAGAGTCATTTTGTATTATTTGTTTTCTTTCCATTATTGCGTTATTTCCTATTATTACCAATTAACCCGCCGACCCCATGTAAGAAACAATTATAGTTACCACAGGAAATTTGCCAAAATACTTTACAAACAGATATGTTACTTGTATGGTCACATATATCTGGAATATTGATAAAGTCTTCCTTTTGCACAATTTCATCATCAAAATAGACAGATATCGATTGGTCAGTAATTACCCGAATAACCTACCAGCAATCTTAATATACCCCAACCCCATGTCAACGACCTCAGCGTGTCACATACTGAAATGATAATGAGCTACCGCCTGAATGGTCCAAGTTCTCTACAGTAATAATAGCAATGACCGTAGTCACCAAAATAGTGATAAACAACAATGTCATGTGGGAAGTTCCCCTGACCTGAATAGCTACTGGTGATGACGTTACAACAATAATACGGAGGTGTAAAAGAGACATCAGAATGGTATATAGACTATATTAAAATTACATAAAGAAGATCGTATTATGTATGAATGCTATGTAATCTAGTAAGATGGTATACACTGCACGTATATCAAGAGTATGGATGCTATGTATTCTAGTAAGATGGTATACACTGCACATATATCAAGAGTATGGATGCTATGTATTCTAGTTAAGAAGGGATGCAAACTTTACAAACACAATAAGATGAACTGCATTATTATAAAGCGTACCGTATATATTTTCCAGTAGTTGTGTTATACTTGTGTCCCTTGATGGCTACGGTAATAAGCTGCTTCCGGTTGCTACTCAAATAAGTTCATACCGAGACAATATAAGGTCATGCAATACATGTTATTGTACTACAGATAGTATAATGGCCTTTCATGTTGTTTATCCCACTGATATCACACGGTTACTAATATGGTCAATAAAAATTGAAATCAGTACAACGATTAATGACAAAGTGTAAATTAAAAGACGTCTTTGAGTCGATCGTAAAGACCTAATCCATGTCATCACCGTTAGCTTAGAGTTATATCTGCAGTCGCTTATAGTGACTGACACAAACAAAGATAATTTATAGCAATAATTAAAAAGCTAATTAAAAACAGGAAATGAGGATGTTATAATGATCACGGCCAGGGGACAAATTAGATCATATAAGTACGAGCGAATGATTTCATATATAGTTCAAGCAGGGAATGTCTAAATAACATATCTTCTTCACAAGACTTCACAGGGAAGTGTACGTATCTCATTCATATCTGGCGATCTGTAATGTTTGTACAATAAGTATATACCTCCTTTATCTTTATAATCATCTTGATGAATGTTTATACAAGAGGTCTAAGTCACGTTTAACTTTGTGAACATTTTGATGACAATTGTTCACGTCCCATCATCTCTCCTCATTTCCCCTACAAAATATAACGGTTAGGTCAGTTTAGACCAACAAAGCTAAATCACAACGCGTTATAGGAAGGGGTGTTGGTGGTCGTAGTCATCATTGTTAAACAGCATAGCTGGGAGATTTTTAGGATTCTCAATGCCATTGAAATGTATTTAGATTGAATATTTACATTTATACAGTTCCAGTGACACACATGACTTTTCTTCTCTCACGAAATGTTACGGTTGTTACTTAACTCTAGCATTTTTGGACAACGAATTGAAAGTTTCTTACAAACATTCCTAAGCATTCACGTGAATGAAGGTAACAGAATGACGTCATTCAAGCCGACTCGGACATCATATGTAAACAAACTTTGTACAACTTTTCATATCATAACAAAGCTCTTTATATTGTTGAATCCTAAACTATCGTTTATTGAGATATTTTTTTCTACCAGTCTTTCTTCTTAATGTGATTGATTCAGTAACGTTGGATTGTGTTTTTTGTGGCTGGTGGTGTCACAGACTACGGAGACAGATTCAACGTTGTTACTGCACTGTATTATTATTAAATTATTATTAGTATTAACAGCTTATTTTGTGTGTTGTAACTGCGAGGATTCTTATGCGAATATATTTCACAGTTACAATCTTTGTGGTTGTCACTCGGTGCTTTTGATACTGGTGTAGTGGACCGTTTGTCACTGGGTGCAGAGTTTGTGCCAAATCAGGGTGGGTTTGAAATGTCTCATGTGAAGGCAGAAACAAGCGTATATTTTAGCCACACTGTCTTCACTGCTATGGAAACCAGGAGCAAATCTTCGGAAGGTCTCTCCTCTTGAGACATTTGCGATGCTATTAAAATACGTTGATTCATCTACGGATCCGTGAAAATGTTTGTGCCGATCCTTAACGTATTTGGGAAAGGAGATATATTCCTTATATGGTGGCGCCTTAAATGTATTAATCACCGCTTCAAAGCATTTGATCCGTGCAATATACATGTTTACCGGAACTGAAGCAGGTAGATCGAGTTAATGAGTGGAATAATTTAAATAATGGTCGATATTCATATCATAGTTTATGATAACGTTACGGCAGTCATTTTTCTTATGTTTGTAGCATAATGGTCATTGTTTGTCTCATCAAACATATATTCTTCTATCAAGACACCACCAAAACTTGCACACATCTCTCGCGGTCTTCCGGTCAGAACTGAGCTAACCCTAGCTCATGGCGCCCTCTTTATGATATGTTCTCGACGAGGGACCTGTGACAATTGTATTTCATGATGTCATAATTTTAACTAAAATATTTCTTTTATTCATCCGTGATTTGGGATGAATAATATCAATGAGCATTTGAAAGTCCCATCCAATAGAAAACCAATATAACCTCATTTAAATATATATCACCACACTTCGAAATTAATAGTCATGTATAACGTATAGGTAGAAGTACGATAATGAATTTAATATGCCTAACTAATGAAGTTACAAAAATGGACGATCATATTTGACCTCGCTATTGATTTAGCTGCTTCAAAAGCGTTACGTTTACATCAAGTAAAGACATGCTTTGTTCGTTTTTTCTAGGTTTTGTTGGTTTGCCGACTGGCTTTGGAAAATCCATTGTTCAGGCTGTACCCATTGCTCGAGATTCAATCATAATACATAACTGTACATCATAGATCCATAATAACGAAAAGAAACACAAAATGTGTTCCTAGCGTTAATCATGTACTTAGCCTTTCGTTTTTACTTAAAATAAGAGCCAACTTTACTGGAAAATGTTCACATCGTCAGCTTGAACATGTGTTAACGTCGAATGTATAGTGGTTTAGCAGTTTAGGGGGTCTGGAATGATTGTAAACCAATAAGTTCATTATAAAGCTAGAGGTAGTTAAAAGGGAATCCTGTTTTCCATACGTGGTGCATTATAAATATCAAGTTAATAGAATTTGATTAATTTCTTGATGAAATAATCCCTTTCAAAAACTTGAAAGAATGTATGTGCTCAAAATATGTTATATGTTTTAATTCAGAAATATCAAAATGTTTCCTGTTGATATTTTAGGAGTTCACACTATGAAACTAACAAATTTAAGATTTGCTCTGCACCAGCTGTCAGCATTGTGAGGTACAGTTACCGTGTGTCTTTTCAATTTAACTTAAAATAAAGAGGCAGAATTCATGAGAATGTTTCAAATCACCTTGCAAATGTGTTAACTTTGACTGACTATATTGGTTTTAGGGGTTCTGGAATGATTGTAAACGAATAAGTTCACTGTAAAGCTAGAGGCAGTTAACAAAATAACCATATGCTTTTCATACTGTGTTTTGGCTTATTTTTGTATGAAACAATCATTTCAAATATTCAGTCCTATCAAAATATTTCCTGTAGATATGTTAGGATAGGCCTATATATGCTAGGCACATCACTCTGTTAGTACTAATTTGTATCATGTATACTGTATACGTGCGTGTTATTAGAAAAACCAGACAAAAATATCGTACAATATATGTTTTTTCTAATCACGTATTCTCTCTCCTCAAAAGAAGCAGGTGAGTAATAAAATAAGGTCTTAATATTTTGAGGATTGAAAAATCAATTGATGTACGCGACAAGGACAAAATATGCAGAACATGCCTACTAGCATTCGGTTCAATTTTAATTACTGGAAAAAAACTACAATTCAGAACGTTTGATTGGATAATGGAGTGGTAATTAACCTCTCGTTGGGAACAGATCAAGAAAAGTAGTTGATCAATTTATCAGCATGTGATCATCTGTCTAAATATCGTTTTAGCACTGTCCAACTGTTTTTGGAAGGTATGAGAACATTGCAAAGAGTTTGTGATTCAATGACATATAAGGAAATTAATTGTATTGCAATTTAGATTTCCCAGTTAATGCTTATACATCAGGCCTTAGTTTATAAATATACCAAACTCGTTGAACATGGGATTTCTCAATGTAAAGTAATTCTTGGGAAATTAAGCACTTGCTGTGATCAAACTGAAGAAGTTAATTTGTATTATTTTATCTTATTCTGTCATAGTCGCTTCTATTGAACTAATAATACTTTTCTTTAAGCTGTCGACATCTTTATTAGTCGTATTATGTTATTATTTTATATTATATATCAATGTTCAGTTTCTGACACCTCTTTGAAGGAAGTAGAGTAACAAGGATTTACTTCATTTTCTTTAAATGTCATATTCAACGTTGTGTACGCTCGGTCTTCGATTGATAAACTATAACGATATACCGCCCTCGGTTTGGGTGGACAAATACTGGACCACCTTACATTGATGAACATATATCTCATTTTTATATATTTTCTCGTTTTATATTTTACTTGTGATGTTTAGTTTTGATTAAACTGATTTATTGAATATAATGTATTGAATCACAGTAATTATGTATAATTGAACTTTTATAAGATCCGTATACTTACCTCATATCTGTCTGCAATCTCAAGTAGCTGTATGGTAGATCTCTGTAATAGCTTACTGTCATTCTTCTGAATGGTAATATCATTAGAACAGAGTTCTCTGATGGTCTCCTTGATGCCATCTACTTCACCAGTTTGTTCCAGGATGCAGAGGATTGCAAACTTATCACCGTCTTTTCTTCTCTTCAAATATTCTATGATTTTACTCCCAACTGTAGAGTTAATCCCACAGCTGAATCGATAGACGTATTGAAGATCAAATGGATCAATTTTATCAAGAATATCCTTCAGCTTAGCTGCATCTGTTGTAGCAGCGATTTCTACCAGTCTAAAAGACCCATACCATTCACAGAATAGCTTATGATAAAACCTAACCTCAATCTTTGTCTGTGTGTTTGTAGCAGAAATCATATCCACCACTTCTTCCTCTACCAATATACCAACTGCAATATAGTGATAATAAAACGCTTGTCCAAGTCGTTTACATAGTGTGTCCTTATCCCACGAAAGTTGTTGGTTTTCCTTACTAAGTCCTTCATACGCTACTTTACTCAGTTCAGTGTATTTCAATTCATACTGTACGACATGTGTCTTTGTGTGCCTATCATGTGATTTGTTCCTCATGTGACTATGGAAACATTTAATCATGTAGCGAAAGAACTCTGTTACTGAATTAAATTTCTGAAATTCTTCTTTTTCATTAGTCATGTGAGCAAACATAACAAAAAAGAGAGGAACTTGACATAAGTCATCAAGGATTGGGTTATCCTTTAAAGCGCGCTTAATTTTAGCAACGCTTTGTTCGTTGTCCCCAGTAACAGCCTTGCGAATATACTGATCGCGCGCGGTATCATCAAAGCCAACTAACCTAACTCGCTTAGTATTTGATTTATCATAGTCCTTTGGAAGGTATCTGGTTGTTATGGAAACATCAATATTCTCAAACATGTTCCTCTTAATAATACGTTCTACGTCACTTCCTGTATCACTGTCCTTATCAGGATACTCATCATATCCGTCTAGTAATATCTCAACAGAAGAACAGCTTTCAATGATACTTTTAATATCAGTAGATTTGATTCGAGGATCATTTGGCACTAAGAACATTTTAATAGCTTTGTAGATAGATATCTTGCAGCTCAGCTGCCTCAAGCGAAGAAGAATTAGAATGTCTACGTTTTTCAAAGGTGAATCATTTATACCATTACACCAATCATATGCGAGCTGTAGGGTCACGGTTGATTTACCATACCCGGCTTCTGCTTCTATGATGCGACGCTTGGCTTTAATTCGAGAGTCGATGAAGATATCTTTGTACGACTCCACACGTACCCATACACCTTCTTTAACAAAGTAGAACTCTGTACCGCCCTCGACAAATACCTTATCTACACAATAGAGTCTGTCCTTGATGTATGGTATGGGCTGGATTGCGTCATATTGGCATTTATACCTTTCTTTCAGAGCCTTTATGAAGATAACCTTTTTGTCTGAAAAGAACAAAAGTAGTCAATTTGATACTGTTTTCGATCATGGCACTTTTGCCGATTACGCCCCGTGGCACTCAAGTAATGCTGGACATTTCATCGCACCCTACACCGATGCTTTAACGCTGACCACCAAACAATACACCGGTATGTACCATTTTTAAAGTATTGGGCATGACACGGCCAGGAGTTAATCTCCCAACTAAAGTATTAAATTTGACAACACTACATGTTTATCACTGGCTAATTAAGCTTATACCATTTGATATACCATGCGCTGGGTGTGTTACGTTTAAAACTATATGTTTCGCAGAATGATGGCCATGGCATTTGGGAGAACACATTCAGACATTTCATTAGGGAGAAATATTAATTTATTTGACGATTAGCCATGCCAACTCATTAATATGCATATTACCAACAACCAATCAATACGATACATTTCAAATTACAATCACTCTGCTCCGATGCTTAAAATATGCATATAATTCACGGTTTGAAATATTACGTTTTCCTTCACTCACTCATGAATATTACTATACCAGCCTCAGACTATTAGGGCGCACCAACGGACTACGATCAAAGGACATACTGATCTTGTATCCAGTACATCTCATTTTCTACTTTGCATTTCATTCCCTCTTTAACATGTATTTGTGCAAAATTACATCAATATTAATAATTAAATAAAAATATTAATTAATATTAACTTTTAATACATCAGAAAAATGAGATCGCAGTTCCGTCGTCGATTAAAATATATTATAGCGGACTAACACATCGACATTCATGTAACAAGAAGCAACATAAAATGTATATTGTTAGAGACTTGCACAAGTCTCTCGTGGGTGCCGTTCTGACAGCGATATTTGAAATCGTGATTTGTCGGTTGATATTACGCAATCGGGTATGTGGACGTCAACGAAAATAATACGTACTGTAACTGTGTTGATGCTCTCACACGTTTCGTCACATGAAACAACGAGAAGAGCATTGAAATAGGGTATTTTTGGTATATAATGCGTAGCATTCGTTTCCTAATCACATATTCGTCAATATCTAGTAGGCCTAAATATCCTCTTCTGTTAAATGGTAGGCCCCAAGACTAGTATAGACCCTTGTATATAGCACCACGAGAGTGCTCAGACACTGTGGATCACCCTACGCTGAGGGGAATTTGCTACACTGACACTGTAACACTGTCGGTGTAAGATACTGTAACTCATTGAAACTGTTACAGTTGCTGCGTGATTGGTTCTTCCAATCGAAATAATTGCGAGGAGGCCGGTCTTTTTTAAGCAACGAATGTGATCGAAACGTAAACTACCCGAATCTTGTTCTTTTGCACGTACTTCTATAACGTACGTGTTTTGTCCTCGGCGATGGCCAACGGTGTGGTTGCCATGCAGTATTGTGCAGTCGATACAAGATATATCAGTATGATTGGGCAATAACAACCGACCAATCACGACCTATCTCATCGGAAGTGCGGTGTGATTTCAAATATCGCGTCCGGCGAAACAGAACTGAGCCAACATCTTATTGCGCCCTCTTAAACTGATATGTGCACACCGAGAGACTTTATTAACTTAATGTGTTTTTAAATATGTTAATTACCACTTCATTATCCAATCAAAAGCTATGAATTGTAGTTTCTTCCTGGCAAGTAAAATTGAACCGGTAAACTAGAGTATGAATTGTCTGCATATTTTATCCGTGTTGTGAACATCAATTAATTTTTCCAGCATTAATATATTAAGATATTAGTATTGTATGAACCGATTGTTTGGTCTAGTGGTTAGAGCATCCGCTACGGAGAGCGAAATGTTTCATAAAGGTCGAAAACTGTAATGAGATGTCCACTTGTATATGGGAATGTCGACTTATAGATCAGCATGTTATACTTGCATACCA
>WXZC020001062.1:0-10038 GCA_011317855.2 Paelopatides confundens | reverse complement strand
TATATATATATATATATATATATATATATATATATATATATATATATATATATATATATATATATATATATATCAATATTAATATTTCCGTTAATACATTTCTAAGCTTAGTAATTGCTGATGTTTTTATTCAATATCATGATCTAATGTCCCTCTCTGATTTGCTGGAAGTGTATGATTTCTTCATCTCCAATAAGGAATTCATTCAGTTGGTTGCGTATCACAAGTGTATACTATATCCGTATCTTGTACGCAAATCCAATGTATCATTTAAAAATGTACTGATTGAGTAAACCGATCCAATTAATGAATACGTCATTTTGAAATCATTCGTTGCTAAGTAATGTCGTTCACTGCTGCGCGGAAAAATACTCGTTGGAAATTGCATTGAATATTGTAGTTCCACACCATTCCACCATGAGGTGAAAGTTTACCACAATATAATGGATGATGTTTAAAATTATTGAAATATTGAATGATTTCCATTTTGTTTTCTAATGTGGTAGTTTATATTTATTATATATTCACGTGGAAAATATAAAATAGTAAGTGAAACAGACGCTTCAATCCGCATTATGATGATTCGCATTGTTAAAACTACCCATTCTCCACCCCTTCAAACAAGAGAGTGGCCTGCGCAATGTGGTGAGTGTGGGAGGGACGCATTTGGTACAAATTAATTTGGGTTTACAAATGTTTATATCGTGGTGTCAACTTCATGCATTCCGCCATGTGATACATTTGACCGCAAGCTATATTGACGCCGTACAAATCATTTGGTCATTTGTTTCGTTATGCCGTGTAAATGGCTTGGCTGTTTGTATTATTGCGTCGTCTGGATAAGTTGGTCATTTGTTGTATTACTCCGTGTCGTCTATATGGCCGAATAAGTTGGTATAAATGTTGAACTCTAAACTAGCCTATTTATTTATATATTGGTGACGTTTCCAATCAACCAATGACAATGTTGTACATGATGTGTGTCGCCCCTTAGCAAACGTAATTACTATAGCGCAATTGCTATATATACTTATGTTCTATGGCTGGTGGTTTGTTCTCTGGTTTATTATAAAAACTCATGGCAGTACATTAACACTGAATTGTAAGTTAATTTAAAATGTAGGCTAAGAAGTATAGTTCCCTAAAATCTTCACATAAAATATTTAACAAAATACGAATAAACAAAGTACCACACAGTGCCACATAAAACATATCACTTAAGTATATTACACAAAAACATTAAATAGCTCAAGACAAATAAATAACAAAAAGGACGCTCTATATTCGTTATCTCATTAGTTTGCCTGTAATAATTGTATTTAAATACTTAGCAATTTCAGTATATGTCTATAATGGTTTTATTGTGTTAATTATTCTACACAGAGCTGGGAAACATGGCTTTCCGAACCTTTCCGTATGTTAGAATTGTTCCCCCACACATCTCCCCCACGTTTTGTGTAATGGATTAGGAATGATTATATTAAGCTTCTTAGCAAATTCAAGCAGAATATCCTCCCTTCTTTGATAAAGTTGTTTCAATTTAAGTAAGTTAAATGCTTGATGATATGATACAAAGTGTTGCCCAAGAATAATTTTACATGCCCTCTTCTGAATGGATTCAAGATCATTGGATTGTGATAACGTTAACCCTGATAGCCAGAGAGGACAGGCATACTCAGTTATATGTAATATATGGCTAAGATAAATACATTTCAAGTGATTCAAACGCATTCCAAATATTTTCAAACATGTCAACATATGGAACATCATATCCATCCTATTAACAACATCATTAACATGTGTATCTTATTGATCTTTAGAGACCCATACCCCTAGTAACTTTAAATATTGAAAATAACAACTTCCGCGTAATCAATAGTAAGTGATTACAATGTGGAATGAGATTTAGCAAAATAGATATCCATACGATTAGTTTTCTCAGAATTAATTACCATGTTATTACTCCTCGACCATTTTGTAAGTTCATCTAAGTGGAGTTTTCTTAAAATGAACCTCACAAATTGACAAATCGTCCACATATTTCCAATGATTCGGGAAATTTATTAGAGAGTCATTACCTGAAAAATGACAGGTCAAAGTTTAGTTCCTTTTGGCACTCCACAGTTGATTTATTGCCATCTTGAAACCTACCATTTAGATTTACCCTTTGTTTACACTCGCACAAAACATCACTAATCCAAGGAATTAATAATATTGGCGATGAACTCCAAAATCAATCAATTTCTATTCAAGAGCTCGATCATAATAGTTTTACTGAATATCGTAAACAACAAAAGTTATGGTGTCAGACCTGAATATATAACAATAAACGCGGTCTCATTAGCAAGAAAATTGCTGACAATGTTGTCAACGTAGATTTAGCAACTGGGTAATTCGACGGTTACTCGCGTTGCCTTTTACTTAGTAAAATATGTTCATTTCATAAGTCGCTTAATTATTATACATTGTAAAGTATATTTCTTTGCTAATACACTAATATGGTGGTCATAGTTTATAACCCTAAAGAGAACAACATTTTCTAAGTGTGGTTTTCATTTTATGAATCCGCGTTAATCGAGTCTCGTAAAATCAAAAATTCTACAAATATAATTAAAGGGTGATTTAATGTGTTTTTAATAGGGTATTATTACCTCTAAGTATGATAATAATGTTGGAAGCTCTTAATTAATTATCTCGGTATGGTCCAAATAGTCATTAGAGTATATGCTACATTTCAAAAAGCATACAAAACAGCAAAATAAGCGCTCTCGTGTAGAAAATATATTTAAATAATATATTAAAATATACAAAACCGATCAATTAGGTAATTTAGAGTATCATGTAGTCATCATTAACTAACATTAACAAGAATGTTCATTATAGTTAAAACGCAATAAATCACATGTTGTAGTGAAGTACTTATAATATAGTTGATATGAAAATTACGATACTCCACTTTAGTTTCAATGGCAATTAACGTATTGTGCAATATGAGTATTATCCTGAATATTAACATTGTCACATTCGTGAGAGGGTTGTGATATGAATGTGGTGTTTTCTCATGTAATGTTTGATGTAATTATATATATGCTGTAATACAAAAAACGATAATGCACAGAGTTGGTGGGCACATTTTTGAAGGGCACTTCCAAATATCCTGGTGGAGCTGATTTGGGTGGCGGTGTGACATGACCTGATATGTATTAAAAAGTGCTATATGCGCAGAAGGCAACTACTGTAAAGGACACCTCAATATTGTAGAAACGAGGTGCCCGATATCGTTTAGATTGTGACAGGAGGTACAGCTTGCCTATGATCTCTCAGTTATCACTTTTATTTGATGTACGGTATATTTACTTTTCTGCTCGACTGAAGATTAGTTTGGTTGTCTATCGATCGCAGAGATTATTTTTGGAATATAACATTTCCGGTTTGCCTACAGAGGCAGTGGAAAAAATACCCCCTCTAAAATCGACTTATGCGGGTTTTACACAGTAATGCAGAATCACGGGATGTTAACGGCATGTACAATTATACTGATGTGTGTCTATTACAGGTGACACTTTCGACAATCATAGTATATGTCCTAGGTCATATCATATTTGGTATGGGAGCTCAACTAATAATAGGGGGTGGCCTCATACGACGTACCTCTGGATCGGTGCTAGGCGGAGTAGTGTGTGTGTTAAGTGGAATTACAAATGTAAGCTCGAAAATTTAACCGAAAATACAAATATCTAGTAAATATTTGGTTTTCAAATCTTGAGAATAGTATGTATGTCTCTTGAGTGCACTTTTTAATTTTCAAAGAGGATTTCTTATTCAAATTGTAATTTTAATGTTAAGGGGTACAATTTTCATTTTTCGGAGAAATGGTGGCAGGACATTTCCACTGGTTTATACCACTGATGCGTAGATAAAACATATGCCATATATTGTAGTGTACTTGACCATGCACAACTGGTATGAATAACTTTTAGGAAAACATTCGTTATTATATAGGCAGCATTAGATAAATTAAAGTAATATTTCTAGTCATTTTATATGTTAGCAACATACACACATATCGGTTACATTTGGCTTTGTTACTCTCGTTACAGAAGGCCATGCCCCTCGATAATGCTAAGTCGTATTACTTGAACTCCGATAAAAGTATGATATGGCATATAGGGAATATACTATTGTCGTAAGTGTCACCTGTAATATACACACAATGTTAACATTCTGGGGTGGTGTCCATTTTGTCATGCAATAACCCAAAGTATTACTTACTTAATTAGCCATTATATATTTTGATTTTATTTGTAGTGATTATTTTATGGGGACAGAAGTTAGAACACCTAAATACATACACTTGGCTGGGTTATGAGAAGGGAAAGCAAGCCAGGATGGATATACCAACTTACCCCACTTTTTAAACTTATTAAAAGGTTAATTTGTACATTATTTTTTTCTGAATCTGAAAAATTATTATTATGGCACCATTTTTTGCAGATAAGAGACATTCAAATCTCTCCTCGTGTCATGTGTGTCCACACATAGTGAGAATAGGACATATTGTGCCTGGAAGTTTGAAGTAAAAAAAATGGCATATTTTACATCTTATATGGCACCATTTTGTAGATAAGAAAAACACGGATTTTAAGGTCACCTAAAAGGGATGGGTTTCCGTTTGTCTCTTCTCCTGTACATCTCTTGACCACAACTGCAATGTCTCGTAAATGGTATTTTGACATCACCCCACCCAAAGTTATATGCATATGTGTATTGCATAATGTTAATACTGCAGTAGAGGCAATTATTTTCTAAACTGAATGTATCTCCATAAAATGTTCAATGCAACATAACATATTTAGTATGGCTCCATTTTTGCTCATTATGTGGCACGGCACTTTTGCATGTAGGGTGACCTAACAATTCCTACTTTTTCCACCCCTTAGCTCCTTCTTCGTTGCAACCCTACATTACAAGCCCACATGTCAAGTAAATTATTACTGTTTTCCATGTGATTGTACAGAATTCAAAATTGGTTAAAATGCCCATACACTACTCCGAACAATTAATGAAACTTCAATGCAATACATTAGTTAGTATGGCATAATTACTTCAATTCGTATTGTTCGTTCACCCCCTCTCCTTAAACACTCCTACAAGGACATATTTCCAAGGGTGGTTACAGGGGCACGAATCACGCCCCTCCTCTTGGTTTTTTTTTTTCAAATTTGATTATTAGTATTTTCTTTTTTTAAATGAAAAATTGTAGAACATAATATGCAAATGTAGAACAATTTTGCATATCAATCACGTAATGTGAATAACAACTTCTCAAATGAGAGATGGGCACCTCTCCACTTAGACCCTTTCACCGTGACGGATATCTACGATATGTGTACCTACTGTCAACGAATCTTGTACGGGCCTCTGTGTTTTGAACCATTTTTCTACAAATTCCTTGATCCGCCATTGTAACCCTACTACTATATAGGCCCAACTCACATAAGTGCTCAAACCGACAACGCTCTGTTAAATATATTCGGAATATAGGCCTACTGTACTACTAGTCTACGATAACTAACACTTTCACATACCAACGAATATACACATTACACGCGTTATTTGTATTCGTTGATTTGGAAACGCCTTCAATATATCAAGGAATGGAATAATTTAGCATTCGACAGTGACACCAACTCATTCCCAATGACACGGCCAAATAAGAAACACGGTCTAATAAAACAAGCGGATAAATATTATTGTCACGGCATGATAAAAAAGGCATTGGTCACCTAGTTTTATTATGAAACATGATTTAGCTGGTTCGCAAATAAAAGACTATTCTCATTTAGTCTACTACGGAACGAAAATATATTAAGTATTACCACCGCTAAATACAAAACAGTTTTGTGATAACTACACAGGCATTCGTGCAAATAAGCGAATCAATTAAGATCTCGCAATATCCACACCAACAAAACCGTCTGATAATGAAAACAATGTTAAATATCCTTAGCTCAGTTACCTATGGAAACGTCACTATCTTGGAATTCCCAAGATGTTAATACCAAATAATTCCATGAGAATAACAACTAAGTGAGAGCGTGCCTCTATTTAGGAAAAAGTTACACTTATTCACAACATACGTATGAACGTCTTGGACAAGACTTATATCGAAACAGTGCTAAGTGTTATCCAATAGTGTTACCTTTGTTAAATATGAAAGTATCCATTGTATGTCTGAATTGAATATTAATAAAACGCCAATGGTGGCGTTTTCCTTTGGTGGTCGCTCATATCTATTGTTCGAAATTAGTACACATAGTTATTTCATGGGGGTGCTTTTAGCTTGTGTTTACGGAATACTGTTGCGTGACTACGGCCAGCGGTGTAGACGGGATTTCAAAGGTTTCCATTTGAAAAATGTATGCAATATGAAGGCTGCTTAGATGCAAAATGATGCTCCTGTGCACAATGTTTATGTAAATGTATATCCACAATTTTTGAAATGTTTTATTTAGTAATAAATGTTAAATACGTATGTCTCAATCTCTACGTTATTTTAACATTTACTTTTGCCGAATTTCTCTGAAAATATCTACACTGAATGAAAAATAGTATCAAATAGTTTAAAAACTTGGCTATGTTGTCACATTCTCTTTTCATGGCTGAATGGCTTGAAAAAAAATTGAATATTTTAAAAATAAAATGTGATTTTGTTGTTGTTAAGTTTGTTGATAACAATTGATGATAAGGTCCACAATATTTTTCTAGTTTAAAAATTGTCATTTGCTGAACATCAATATGAAAAACACAGTTTAAGTGTTTGGTGTGATATAATTTTGGAAACAACGCTGAAGCATTTTTTTTGAAGATATTTAGTATATTAGCAACAATTCATGATGTAACGGTGCCAGACAACACCCACTATACAATGATACAAAGTAGTACAATATTTTTCACTAATTCCTAATTACCTTTACTTTATATACATATATTGGTCAAAATTTTCCGACAAATGCTGTTTAAAAGAAATTTCCTTGTTATATAATCATATTTAAAATAGATCATGTATGTACTAGGCATTTGATCAGGATGGTTGTGTAATGATAACCGGTATTCGAAATACAGCGATTCAGGGGTAACCCCCAAATAAGTTTCGCATTCCCAAAAATTCCTTTTTGAGCGGAGTCCTAAAAACCATTATCAGGCCCCAAATGATATACGCGTATGCAGTCAAGCCTAGAATAGGTATAGGACCTGTAATTGATGTCGTAGTATCGGTAGCAGCTTACTAATACATAAATACATATATTCGTAAAGGGACTTAATATGTCATACGGCATCATTCACAACACATACTACAGTAATACATCGTATGTTCCTAATCGTATAACAACAACATAACTGAGCTAATGATAAGCGATACTAAATTACGATCAATCACACGCGTGCATTGAAACCCTGAACAACACATGCAACTAATGGTTATTTAGGCTAGGCTAGACGGCTGTCCTCAGCTAAATTAATTCATAGGCCCACCGGTGATTCTGCCACAGACCAACACGACTAACTAAAATGGTTCATTTATGTATGTTATTGACCATACTAAGTTTACTAGCTGTTTCCTTATATGATATAAATACCATCGAGTTGTATGATTAACACATGACTCATTACATATCCACTTAGGTGGATTAACACTTATTATTTCCTTTAATATATGTCTAAGGTGCTGATAAGTATGTATTGTTCATAGTAAGTCGTGATCAAATGTAGCTTTGTGATTGGTTGCATGTTTGTTATATATTCATCTCCCATAGTTTCACTCAGCCTTGGTGCGCATCACCTTGTACGAAAATCAAATTGAATTCCTGTATTATTATAATATTCATATTCATTGTATGATTAAATCAATCCATTCAAGACTATACTATCAGAAAACCGATCGTTCGTAATTGACGTCGTTCACTGTTGTCCTAACAAATATTCTTGTTGAAGAATTATTTTCGAAAATATGTGATATAATACAAGATTGCAAGGATTTCTATTTTATTTCAGAATGTAGAATGTTTGTATTTAATGTATATCTACATGTAAAAGAGAAAATAATAAGCATAGCAAAAGCTTTATTTCGCATGATGATGCTCCGAGTTTGCGGTGTGGATTAATTAATTGTGGAAAGAAATACCTCATTCTGAAAATGAGATTGAAAACTACCTGTCAATGCTGAAAGAGTATTTACAAATTAGTAATCGTGCCAATATAATCAAACTCACAATTCTCCTTTATCTTTATTGATGGGCTCAACTGAATATGAATTTTATTCTGCTCTTTGTACACTTAAATATTTGAAAATGGTGGATAAATCTCCAAAGCTGCAAATAGTAGTATCATTTTGCATCTAAGCACCTTTCAAATTTGGCAAATAATTGTTATATGGGAAGCGGAAAACCCCTGCCCCTACATCCCATTCCAATACCTGACATCGATAAAGGTGCACAACAGCTAACTAAAACAGATTTGGAAATTTAGAACGTGGACCATTTGAGCTCCTGCGCACATCGTTACTCATAACCACATGGAAGTTTTCTGCAAGAAAATATTCAAATGAGCCACCCTTCTACCCACTCCTCCACTCGTCAAATGAAAACATATATGCACCAATTCTAAATACTAAATAGCAGCCACATGCAAAAGGAAATACAGGTATGTGTATTATTACTGTCCACGAGAAACGTAGCTAGTCGCGGTACATTATTGTTATTAGTTGTCACCATAAGCAACAACATATTGTTTTGCACCTGCTTTTATACGTACGATTTTCAACCGAGCGAGTGGTTACGGCATTACGGCATTCGTATGGTAGCTGGGAGCTTGAGAGTTCGACTCACTTGGCGAAGATAACTACTTGATGTTTTTCTCGGTGAAGTTGGTGCTACGTGTTAAAACATCCCAGTAGAGAAAGTTTAAGTGTGCTGGAATGTCTATGGTTGGTTAAGTCCCTACGGAGCGTGGAGCGTAAATGCAATAGTGCCAGTATTGAAAATAAAATCGGAAAGATGCAATATAGATACCATGATATATGTTGTACGTTGACCTCCCTACAAAGGAAGATAAACACGGACATGCCCTCAAGTTCTGCTCCAAGAAAATCGGGAGGCCAATTCTGGGTCTAGAAAATCCCAAACATATTATATACATACTCCTTTGAGTACTGTACAAAAAAAAGTACGATGGCAGTTCAGTAAATAAAACATTTGAATATATTAAAATCAAACCAATTTGATGTTTAACGTAATTGTTTACATAATTGCGTTACTCTGGAACTGATGAGCGAACTTCAAAGTTGAAGGGGGTGGAGGAGGTGGGGGTTAGCACTGTCATGGAAAACACTGGCGCCACAGGTATGAGAACTTACGTGAAACTGCTCGACATGGGGTTCAAGAGACCGATGAAGAGCCTCGGGTGAGGGCCCATGATTACAGATTCCCCGTGGGGCCTTCCAAATTTTGGCGTCATTTTCTGTCAGCATATGGCTGTAAATATTGCTATTGAAAACTGAAAACAGCAACGTATACCGCTTATCCGAGCAGCTGGTACTTGGATTCAATAGCAAACCCAAGCGTTTGTTTGCGAAACCCCGTAGGGGGCCAAGTGGCAAATTCCACCGGAAATCCTGAAATATAGATAGTTTTACATGCATTTTTTTTCCTATAATTTAACATTTTAACGTTTCTATTAAAACAGAAAAGTATGCCTCTCATGCGAAGCTGTTCGGTATGCGTTAAAAGCCCACTGAATGTGTCTCTTGTGGGGTACAAAATGAGAAGCTATGCAATTTGTCTCCGTGATTTTTGTTACTCCAGTGCAAACAAGGATCTCTCCACTTTGTGTCATGATAACGTCACTTTACATCAGGCCCCTGCTCATCTCGAAATGTTAACGCTCAGCTCCCTGACGTATGTGGAGTGTGAAATGCAATATAAAGAATTATGTATGCATGGAAAAATATGGTTACTCTGACTAGATGGTGTAAGGTCA
>WXZC020001061.1:0-10039 GCA_011317855.2 Paelopatides confundens | reverse complement strand
ACAGGAACATAATACACATTAGGCATCAATTACTAACTTAAAAAGGAAAAACAATGTATATGAGGGTCACCATGTAAGGAGTGGTGTCTGGAAAATCATGCTATTTGTCGAGGAAAATCTCCCAGTTGTCGAAAACATAGTCTCGTTGAAATGATTGTCCACCTAAGCTATCGGGTTGATTAGTGTTCGCCCGGTTCATAAGCGGGATTACTAGCACCTCCAGAAATGATTGGCTAACGCATATATTGTGTTTTTCTTTAATCATGCTGTTGCGGGTAGTGTCTCAGTTGTCGGGAACAGTCTCGTGGGGCAGGTCAGGCAATGATACACCAAAACTATCATGACCTCTAACTAGATCAGTCTGGGAGGGAGTGGTTAGAATGTAGACCACGCCTCTTGCCTAGCCACATAAAACCACCTACTCTTCAAAAAGACCCCTCCCCAATACTGGGTGAGGTGACATTTGATAAATTGTTACATAAAGAGTTTATATGGTCAGTGCTCGGGTGGAGTTGAGGATAGCTGTGTTTGGCTTCTCACTGCTTTGAATTGTTGTTTGAAATATGGCTCCCACATGTGCTTGGCCCACTAATCTCAGTCCAGCCCGAAGTGAAAAACAAAATTACTTAAATTGTTCTCTATTTTTGTTTCTTCTTATAATTAAAACAGAAACTTTAGTTGTTGGGAAAGCTAGTCCACATTCACCTATACAATGGCTGAGCTTGTAATACAATGCTTCAAATATTGATTAAACACACAATAAATTTACCATGAAGCTGCGCCATCTGAAATGTTTCATCATCGTGCCCTTTCATTTGACTCCTTAACCTGCGATCGACTAGCATTTCAATGTGTCTAAGTGCTCCTATTCATTTAACAATGGAAATGAGGGGGTGGGTAGGTAGGCATCAGCTCTATTGGCCAGAAGGATTTATCTAGCAAAACCTACACATTTTTGCAATCAACTTTCATCTTTAGCCATTTATTCATTATAGATGATGAGGTCTCAAATGTTACAATGCAACTTCTGCCCTTGCTCTTCCCAACTGGAGCAAAACGAAAGGAGGGGAGAAAAGGACCTGGACAAAGAGCGACCACCGAAGAAGCTATTCGTTCATTTATTCAGGTGGAAAAGGTGAGAGAATGTACATATTTCATCAGGATGAAAAGGAAAGAGTGGTTCAGCAGGCAGATATTATTAAAAGTATTACAAAGGAGTATTTACATCGCCTTTCTATACATACCCTTCTGGTCAACACATCTAAATTTAATACGTGACAAGATGTCACAGACTATGCATGTCATTATTATTTCCCCACGCATATAGCTTGTGTGGGGATTGTTTAACTAGCTCCATATACTTCCGTAAAAAATTATGGATATTTACCTGATTTTTTACTTTTTGATCGGATTTATGATTGGATTTATGTGTTTTAGGATACTTTTGAGATCTAAAACTTGAGTATCCTTCTCTATAAAATTTGGCTCTAGGTCACCCATGTTCTTTAGCGGAATTTGTAACGTGGGTAACCCATACTTTTAGCCTAACACACTACTAAGTCGATACAACTGTTTCCCACATGTTAACTTAATTGGAAAATTTTCAGTTATTTTTAGCTCCCATGTGTTAACCTAATTGGATTTATTTCCAGTTTGTAAATAAAGTTGTTTACTATTGTTAGTTTTTGCTGTTATGGTCCTGTAATTCTTCCCATGTCTGCTATTGTGTTTTCACTTCTCTCCCTCGCAGACTTCCTGTAATTAATTGTGGGTGTTATTTTAATAATTGTTATGCTAAATGGCCCCTTCTAAGGGTAGTTGTCTATTAATTTGTGTTGTTCATTTTTATTAATCATTGCTCAAATTTGTCTCGTATTGTTATCCTGTATTTTTGCCTTCGGTTCTCCGATATCCCTCACTGACACATGGTTACTGTTCCGCCGAGCAGGTGTACAAGCGAGATCCCACTCATTGGCTTCCACTACGGGTGAGAAGCAAGCAGGCTCGGTACCTCCAGGCCCTCGGGTTGTTTCCTACGGTTCCAATTTGAGTGGTATTGTCTTGCAGGCGGACAGCAGCGAAGCGCCCCTTGGTCAGCTTCATGCCCTGATCCAGTTCTTCACAGGGCCATGTCCGATGCCATCGCCGATGACTCTGCTCTTGCGGGTTCACAACCGTTTCCCATGGAGCGTAGGGACTGTGATCCAGATCCCGAGAGGGTCGGCCACACGCATCTGGGCCACCTTCGGATTCATCCGAGGTGGACTTAGATGCAGGCTACCGTAGAAGCTATTCCCAGGCTAGTCGTCAGACTAGGTCCTCCCTGAAATAATAATGACATTTATGGGTCACAGTTACCTGCGACATCTTTTTCACGTATTAAATCTCCATATTTGAGCTAGATTAGTTGGAAATATGCTATTCGGATGTGTTGCCCATTGTATGTTTAGGACCTTGTAAATACCCAAAGCAGTAAGTTTTGGATGATTTTCTTGACAATGGGACAACTAACATGATTAAAAGCTTGAATTCTTCAAAATTAACAATTGTGCAATGCTGTGTTAAAGAGGCATTAGGAGTTACACCCAGATTACAAAATTTTGAAATGCTCTTTCAGCACTGACATATAGTTTTCAGTCACATTTTCAGAATTAAGTATTTCTCTCCACAATTGTTGAACCCCTCGCAAAGAATTAGGCCAACGAAAATATAAAAAATAACGAACCATGTGAACAGATTTGTCTACAAACATTGCCTTCCTAGTCAAAATTGTTATTGAAAAAGCAAGATCATGAATATTAACCAATGAGAGTTCAAAACAGGAAATGGCGCATGCGGTTGAGCAACATTTTTGAACATTTGAATCCAACTGCAATGTGTGTAAACAAACTCTTTGCATTGCCGTTTTCTTTGGGGAAAAAAGTACCTTAATGTAAAAATGTAATTGAAAACAATCCGTCAATGCTGAAGCAAGGGTTTGAAATTTTATAAATAGTATCGGTAAGTGAATGACTAATCAAACTCATAATGCCCCATATATGGAAATGATCAAGATGATAGATTTAACTGTTTGTTCTGGTGTGATAGTTTCAGGATCTCTGTTGTTTATTGTGTTGATTATACATAGGTAATGATAAGTGAGCCGATGTGTGTCTGTTTTTGTATTGTCATACTTGTTGTGGTAATGCTATTAGTTTAACATTGATGGTTATTTGTCAACTGGTTCTGTGTCATTGATATGCATGATGGGTGTGGCTCAACATGTAAAAGTAATGTTGGAAACATGGTATTCATGAATGGTACCTTGGGAGTTGGACACATGTCTTATTTGGTATACAGATGCATTATGGTATTTAGATAGTTCATATTGTTTTTTTTGTTGGTCATCATTTCATCATTTCAATAATATCTACCATAATTTGGTCTGGGGGAGGGTGGGGACCCAGAATCATCTCTAGTAGTTGATGTTCTGTACTATATATATATATATATGTTAATGTAAGCCAGACTTGATATTGTGCAACATATTATTTGATGGTGTAGCACAAACTTCAAATTGATCAAAAGAGCATGGCTGTACATGCAATGTTGTGCAATCTGGTTTAAAATGCAAACTGTATGCTACAATTACCTTTTTGATTGCTTGCTGAAGGTAAAAGGAATATATGAGTGCCTGTGTGTGATGTGATGCCTTGCCTTGTAAGCATGATAACTTGGTATGTGTACCCCTTGGTAGATTCTCGATTCAAATGTTTCTTTGTACAAATGTCAAATGTTATTTGAGGTCAGCAGTGTTCAAAATATGAAACTCTGCAAGTAATGTTTTGTGTTAGTCATATATAGGGTCCTCTTAATGAATACTCGGTTCCTATTATTTTATGGAAGTTAAAGTTCATTTGCAGTCATCAGAAATCAAACCTGGTACACATGATAACTCAAGTGTAATTTTGATAAACATATGCGGTATATGTGTCCCACTACATTTCAATGCTAGGCAGAAGACGATACAACTTTTGCTAGAAATTGTTACAATTTATCATCAATTGGGTAACTGTGAAACAAGGAATTACAAAGCTGTTCCTGGTTTTATAGATTTAATCAACAACTTTAATTTCTTTTATTTAAATTGCAGATTGGAACAAACATTCCAACATTTCTGGAGGAAGTCGAACAGACTCAACCATTTGTTCTTGCGCTGGGACCGAAAAGTTCACCAGAGCAGTTTTTTGTGGTTATTGAAAGAAAGACGGTGAAGTGCACAAGCCTACTACAAGCTGTGGACTGTTGTTTCAAGCTCTTCTACCTCTTAGATTTACATTACCCCTGGGAGAGCCGTAATACCTGGGACTTCTTCCAAAAACATTTTTTTGGGCTTGGGGAGGGAAAGGGTATGGAAAGAAGTATGCCAGCTGTTACACTTCTTTCCAATTTCTTGAAAAAAAGTAGTTGTATTAGACACATAGGTACAGTATGTTCAAGTTAATGTAACTATTTTAACTATTTTTAGACATTCATGAGATCACATGTCCATTATTTTATTATTATTATTATTTAAATTTGTTATGGAGTTATTTAGTTGATAGTGCACATGAACATGTTGGATTGCATTCATCTTAAATTATGCATTGTTATAAGGGTAGGGTTTAATATTATTTTGATATAAAATACTGTATCGATCTTTATTATGCGGTAACTACATAATTTTTTGTTTATAAAAAAAACCATTGACCTGATTGATGCACTAATTCTCGTTTATTTATATTCTACCATCCATCTATTTGGTTGACATAATTACTAAGTGTATGTTGTTTAACTATTATTTTATGACATCAAGTGATCTGTTACCATTTGTTATATATAAGCCATGTTAAGTTAACAGAAAATACATTTTAAAATGGTGATTCATATTTATTTTGTTCTATACCATTATCTTTACTTGTTAATATTATTTGGCTTTTGTGCCATAAAATGATACATCTTGACATCTCGCTTCTTCTTCGGTTTACGTCCGTTTTCCCCATTATTCACGGGGTTAGATGTTTGATCACCATTTGACTTGGCGGAATTTGTTACGCATCGGATGCCCTTCCTGAAAGACTACCCTCATCCCAAGGGGGGGGTTACATCCAGACTCCTCCAGCTGGCCCCACTCTGATACTTTAATGCTGAGCAGTACAGCAGTAGGTCCCTTTTTTAAGTCTTTGCAATGACTGCCAGGAATCGACCTCACGGCTGCAAGGCGGATGTTCTAACCACCAGGCCACACATATACTGGAATAGGAAATTATTATCCGGTGAAACACCCACAACTGGAAAAGGGTTGTGCGACAGCTATATAAATTGCCATTGTGGCAAAATGAGCAGTAAGGCTTATTTAATCTAGCACCTTAATCATTGTTTGGGATCTGGCAGCACTTGTGCCTGGTACCTTGAATTATCGAAATGTGTTTATTAAAATTGAACTGAATATCTATTCAGAATAAACATTTTGAACAGATTTCTAATCAAATTTTTGATCCGGGCTTCCGGTTCAAACTGGCTATTTGAACCAAGTTTTTGGTTAACAATTTTGATCCGGAAATTTGGTTCATTTTGAACAGATTCTGTTCGGTGCCCCTGGGACCCCGCTCCCGGTTCAAATTTGAACCGTTTCGGGTCAAATTTGAACCGACTGTTTTTAGAGTGCACCCGGTAACTTTAATTAGTTATAGTTTTCATAGTTTAAGTTTTGTGTACGCAAGTTATCCCGAGAGCCCACTAGATAGTACATCTTATCGGTTCAACTTAAATCACGATTAAGACAGACAGATAATCCATATAGAGTTGAAAATCTCATCCCGTATAATGTAATCATTGCAGTCTCTGTGCACTACTTTATATGTATAGGTAGCCTACATGCCGTATATTATCCATATCATAATTTCAATAGTTACACGATTTATAAGTTTAAGGCTGCGTAGGCTATTTATGCCGTTTTTGCAATGGCGGAGTCACGGGGAGGGTGGACAGGAGTCCGGGCCTCGCCTTTGAGATTTCAATTTGTTTCTATTACACGAGGTTTTTTTTTATTGGGATGGAATTTATAATACCACAATCATTACCATGTGCAAGTTCATGAGTGATGGACTACGAGGGAAAACACCATTTTGTCCATATTTTCTTTCTTTTAAGAAGATGGATTATCCTTTTTTTTTAAATCTGGTACAAATTATAATATGAATATGGTACCATGTTGTAGCCTATTTTATATAAGCCTGGGATGGGTTCCTCCTTTTATACTCCTCCCCTATGTACGGGAGGGCGGTGAGGGGTGGGGTGCTTGTTCCGCCTGAAAAAAACGTGTTTAAATGTTTGTCATAATTTGGCATGTTATATGGTACAATTTTAAGCTCACGTAAAAGGGAGTGGTCCCCGTATATATCTCCCCCCAGTACATCTCCGAACTACAGATGTAGTCAGGTAAATTGTCTGTTAAGTGAATTGTTAATATTGTAACATATAATATTGTTTTCTAAATTGAGTGCTAACTCCAATTTTGGTAAAATGTCCATATATTACTGTACAATGACATTTCAATGCAACACACAGTGCATATATAGTATTGATGCATTTTGCTTGTTATATAATTCGTATCATATTTGCGTGTAGGCGAACTTAAAATTCTTATTTTTTTCCTCTCCATATTTCCTCCCGAATTTCAACCCTAGATTTCAACCCCACATGTCGGTAAATTACCATTGCTCTCCATGTGAATGTATATGACACTCAACTTGGGTAAAATACACATACAATACACCGAACAATTAATAAATGGCAATGCAATACAGCATATATTTTCCTTGTAATATTTTGCATAATATATGGTACCATTGTTATGTAGGTGATCTTAAATTCGTATTTTTCTTTCGTCCCCTCCCGCGTAAACCCCATCCCATGACACATTTCTATAGCCGTGTATATGGGTATGCAACAAACATGTGGCCCCTGATGTCTTTTTTATTGAATAAGTTTTTACTAAAACATGTAAACTGTAGAATATAAATATATTGCAAAATATGTATATGATAGCACCATTTTTCATCTAAGTCCCTTACATGAACAAGAACAATTTAGACCCATCCCACAGGACGGAAATTTCCACCCCATATCACCAAATCATCTACGCGCTTCTACCATTTCAACCATAACACCATAATAATTAACGTATCATTGCCCACCAATGTGAAAGTACAAAGGTCAATATATGTAATGCCCATACTGCACTATTAATGAAACATTCAATGCAAAACAGCACATATAATATATCACAATTGTGCATGCTATATGGCACCATTTTGTATATGTGTGTCATCATCTCAGAATTCATAATATTCTAAACGGGGAAGGGATACTCTTTCCCCATACACTCATATCATGGGACACGTTGAAGCAACGGACAATATATAAGTGTTTCCCCATTATTCTTGCTCACCTAAAGTGAGCAAGACTAACCATGTGGAAAGTGTTTGTACCCCTTACAAATTCCTGGATCCTGGTATTGTGTCCTCGTCACGTAAATCCTCGTCACGTGCCAGTGCGTCCGTGTACGTTTGTGTTAGCACCATTAAGCAACATAACATTAAACTTTAAAGTTTTCTGATTATTTTGCCACCATAGTTCTACATACACCACAGCTAGCTAGATATTTGTAATTAAAATATCTCTGTATAGTAGGCAGACTATTTTAGTGGTGGGTTTAGTTCCCAATATGAGTTGATGGGGGAAGCGGGAGATGGGATTGGGACAGGAAAGGAGATGCTGAAGCAAGAACAGTGTATGACTATAGACCATATGGTGAATCATGTTTTGCACTCTTGACATAAAAACAATATTGGTTGGTGTACATCACATGTATGCAAATACCCACCAAGTTTGACGTTCATCGGCACATGCGTACGCAAACACTTATAGTTTAAAGTTCATCGGTCTTATAGTTTAGGAGAAGTTAGCAACACACTTTGTCGCCAAAAGTTGGCCAGTTTTACTTTTGACATTTAGCGACATCATGGCCTTTGATTGTATACACCAACTATAAGTACATACATGCCAGTTTGACAATTGACCATAGTTGGCTTCATGGCCTTTGACCATGTAGCCTACACCAATTAGCCCAACATATACATTTGCAGTCTTCTTTTCTATATAGGCTTTGGGGTTTTGGGTAATTTTGGTATTTTGACATGCACGTAATGCTAAACAAAAATGTTTTTTGTTTCATTGACCTTTCATTGATTTATGCCGTCATCGGTTACGAAGGCACTATATTTCATGTACATGCATATACCCACCAAGTTTAAACGTTCATCGGCATTGCGGTTTAGGAGACAAAAAACATCACATGCACACATATTTCTTTTACCTTCACACCCGGAATGATATGTCTAGCCCATGTTATGTTTTTATCATATCGTACATTCACCCTCACCCCCAATGGTCAGCAGTAGCGCACCCACTTGTAGGTCAGTACCACAAGTGGTGTATGCGTGGGTAGTATTACAAACACGTTTTATGTGCAAAATGATCAGTGAAGTATATATGTGGCAGCTTAGCGTCGTAAAATAACTGAAACTACAACTATAACTATATCGCTGATACATTACACGTAGGGATGAGATTATAAATTGCCGAGGTGAGAGCTTTGGCTTTGGAAAATACTTGACCAATACAAATAAGGACACAAATCACTTTATCATCGCATTGTCGTTCGGAGTACAAATAAACGTCTCCACCTCCATATTCACAGAAAGCAATGTAAGTCCGTTTATGTTACTGGTGCAGTTGATACATTGGGCTACAATGTAAATATTGAAATGCAGTTGGACATTAGTAAGTGCTTCATATTGGGAAATGCACCCTGTGCTCATGTTTATATCCACTGTACTATGCTCTTCTCTATCAGTTATTTATATCTCTGGATTTTTTTTAAATGCTTTCTTTTTTTCCATTATTACTAAAGTAATATTTACAAATATTATTGAATACTGCTCCAATGTTTTATCTTGTGATCGATTTATATAGGAAGGGTACAATTCACATCTGAGCGATTACTATGGCACCTACCAATATCCCGCTCGATCTTCCAATATGTACCTTACTGACAGTTGGCGTGATCCTAACACCCCGAATCTAGTGAAAGAAGAAGAGTACCACTACAATCGCCTTTTGGATGCCGTCAACACCGGTACATTCACAAAGGTCAGCAAATTATTTCTTTGCACCAGAAAAAAAAAAGAGTATTAACAATGTCAGCATTATCTATCGTCATCGTCATCGTCAGCAGCAGCATAATTATTCACAAATAATATCCATTTAAGATGATCTATCACAAGGCATCAGAAATATAGTTGATATGATTAGTAAGTGAAGACGTCGTTATTTCTGTTAGGCGGCAGTATGAACGAGATGGTGATGACACGACGATAACTTACCGTAGTTCGTTTTACGACCAGTCTCCTTGTATTGATCTGTTTGAGGTTTGTTTTCAACAGAGCGATGATACTAAGCAGGAAGTGACTATTGATAGTTTGGGAGCCGCCGTAGAGGCTAGCATCAGTTCACCCAATATGAAATTGTATGGCTCTGTCCACAACAATGGCCATGACCTAATTGCGAGCATCACGGACCCAGACGGTCGTTACCGAATGGTAGGTGTTATATAATATTATTTTCATGAGTCATCATTCAAACTAACCCATTTTGTTCATATAATGTACAAGAAGAAACCTCTAAAAACAATAGGAATACAGATTTATCCTATATATCACACATTCAGCAAAGTAATTAATACAAAATTGGAATAAAAATGAAAGCCGATGTACGGAAGATTTTATGAGAATAGAAAACAAATACACGGCTCATATCAAATCAGGAAGCATTACAAACATGCCGTGAAAATTCCGATGTTCCTTATTAGATATGTCCTGTGCAAATATATATATATATATATATATATATATATATATATATATATATATATATATATATATATATATATATATAT
>WXZC020001060.1:0-10040 GCA_011317855.2 Paelopatides confundens | reverse complement strand
CTAGTGCCTTATATTTTCTACTCGCAAACTGAGAAACCCACTCGCAGTTAGCGAGTAAAACATAGTGAAATTCGAAGCATGACCTCTTTGTTATATTCTCGCTGATGTTTCAAACAAGTGTTAGAACTAATTTACGAGAAGTTTAGTCACAGAGATTATAAACACGGAAGGGATATTTCCAAAACAAATGTATTGATTACATACAGGATTATAGAGCGCAGTGACACTCGTTAATACACAGATGACGGTAACCACATCTTTCTGCATTCCTCATATTATTTAATTGAATAAGATAAAGGTGTCATCGTTTGATCAATACGCCCGGAGCAAAACTTTTCTGTGAAGGTTATTAAATGACAAAGTGATACTTAATGGACAGTGACAGTTATCCCGAACAGTTCCATATATAGATCAGGTTCGCTGTGCTAAAGTTTTGTCCCATATATTTGAAGGGGATAGGATCGCTATGTAACCAGGATACAGAAATTATGAGGAACCCAAAGACTTTTTCAGATGTTTTGGTAATAGCTACCTCTGTAATTGGCACATGGTCACACCTTCACACACATTTACTAAGGATATTTGTATACATTCACACACACACATATTGATGCATAATATAATAGTGTGCCAATGTTGTACATAATGCCTCACTATTGTGGGATGCTTTCAAGATAGTTTTGCATATAACTGAATTATATAAAACAGCATACTGATCTAAGAAATGTGTTGCATCTCTCGTCTGTCAAATTGATTCTGTCTGTGGATGATAAAGGTCTACAACTAAGTTCACTTCATCTTTTTATATATATATATATATATATGGGTTGTTCCATTTATGTGGAGGCCAACATGTGACATTGGTAGCAAAATCTCAACATTAAACAATCTTGACAATCATAACATAGTTCAATGACAAAATATGTTAATTTCATGTTTTTTTTTTATTTCTATGTAAATAACAGGTCACAAATGGTAGTAAATTACATTGATATGATGACGCATCTTATGGTGTTTCACGTGTAAAGGGGACACCAAACCTGACAATCATTACCCAAAAAACTATGGTAAATAAGTGACTTCACCACATGTTTTCACCTTCAGGGTTATTCATTATCAACACAATTAACATAAAAAAGCATTTACTTACCAACAATTTTCATTTGGTTAAGTATTGAGATTCTTCATATGAACTAAAACAATTTCATTTTCTAACAATTTCAAACTACAAAATGAATCTTAATACAGAAGATATATAAATGAGTCACATTGATGCTAACTTCATTTAAGTAATTGCCTAGTACAAGTAGAAGTTAAACCTTAATCATCAGAGTCATGACACATTTGCAAGATGAGAAAAAAGACTAGATTAGGATTGCAAGATGAGAAAAAAGACTAGATTAGGAAACACATCATTAATGTTTCACATGTAAAGGGGAAACCATATTTGTGGTGTCCTCTTTACATGTGAAGCTGTGTTGAAGCAAGTAAAATTGGTTGTCTTTGAAGTAAAAGTAATACTCAGCATCTGTCTAACTATCAGTCTTTTTTATCCATTTCAGTTTTGCTATTTAATCACCACTGTTAACCGACTTCAAATGATGGATTACATCTCCTATCACATTAAAAAACAACATAATTTGTATAGACTTATGGTAATTCCAGGTGAATGTATACTGCAACTGGAAAATTGTTATTGATATTTCCATGCACCACATATCATAATAACATACATGTTATAATACATCAATTTTCAAACTGCTTTATTACTAACCCATGACCAGTATAGCATGCCAGAACATACATGTTATAATATATAAATTATTAGTCTTCAATTTGATTAGTCACCATTTAGTTGAAATTAACTCTTACAATTTCTGCCTAATATCAATTCCTTGTTCATACTAACTATAATTAACTAACTTAATATTGATATATTTTCATTTGCAGTATGCCTTCTTAACCTTGCTTGATTTTGAATTAATTCACCGAGAGTTAATTTTTTAATAATTGAAAGTTACCATGTTAAAGTTTATACTAATGAGAGATCTAATACACTGTGTCTCCCAGCTGAAGAAAGCATTTGCTTTTCTGTAACATGCATATTATGTATCTTGCAGAAGATCCCGGACACAACTGTCTCATAACAAATTTAAGGGATCGAAACTAACACAGGAAACAAGAATCCACCTGTATTGGTCCTGGGATTTATTTAAGTATGGAATTCGCAGATATTTTGTTCAATTCATATTCTTTAAATTTGTATACATATGCTCTGCTCATATGGACCATGACGGGTTATGTTAATATTTTGGCAACGTCTTCCACAGGATGAGTGGCCTCTCGCTCTGTAGTGAAAATGAAGTATCCATCATTTTTCCTTTTCATGAACTTCAACCGCAAGTTTTTGTCTTGTTTATCACACACCTGGGGTAAGAAAATAATAAACAATGCGCATCTTAGTCTGTATTGTCTTTAACAATCTGGTAGGCAGTCTAAGTACTGTATGTATGGCTTAGGTATGGTAGCTAAAGAAAACACACGCCACTTAAACATGACATTGAAGATAAAAAAGGCCAGTAAGTGGATTTGTAATGTGGAGGCCCTCAGTAGGCCATTCTTGTCACATGGCTACAACCAACTTTCAATGCATTGTTTTTTATTCAAAGTTGCTCAAGAGAAGGGTTCAAGCCATAAACAAAATTAGTAATGATGGCCCCCTATTCAATGAAACAAGACATAACCATCTTCTACACGACTTCACCATGACAGTGGTGGTGAGTGTATCTCGTAAACAAAAATTAATCCCACCCTAGTCTTTTCCCCCCATTCTAATCGGTTATGCTGAGCACCAAGCAAGTATGCAACAGGTTCCATTGGTATAGCCTTTAGTGTGACCTAGCCAGGAATCAAACGGTAGAACTACCAACTGAATAGCAAATGCACTGTCAGCTGAACTGAGATTAAGATTAATTAAAATTACATAAAATTAACGACTAACCATTGCGACGTAGATGAAGGATTTTTTGGTTTTGCCGCATTCAAATTTCACAGCTACATAGGTGTTGACGTCGATCCTGTGAAATTGAAATTTAAAAGGACATGTTAAATATGAGTGTTCCCCATAAACCAATGTGCCAGTTTTGCTTATGGGCCTGTATTGGCTGATGATTACAAATTCACCCACTCAATCTCACGCATGTAGTAGATTTCTTTTACATTTGCACTATATAACATTTGCTATTATCTATCTAATGTATTAACATGTGGTCTTTTAGTGAGAAATATTATAATTTTGATATCTGAAATATAACAATTTCATAGTAAATAATAATTTTATACAACCAGTGGACCGACAGAACCCAAACAGTGGTCTGTCTGTTGCAGCTTGTTATACTTTTCGTTGGAGTTATTACATGTTGGAAGGCCCTTAAGTAATCCTGTCCAACCTGTGCTCGGCATGGAAATGAGTGAGACGTTAATCGGACATGATGACGAGTTAAGATTGAATAAAAAAAAAAATTCTAATTACTTGTTGGATAATAGCTGAGCATCACTGTCAACTGCAATATCTTCATCAGGAACACCAACGTCACCATCATCCACATTGGTGGCAGCACTGACTATGTCATTATCTTCATTGATTATGACTGAGCCTGTACAAATGAATAATAAAGAAAAATACTTAATAACAGTGCAGGTTATCCGAGAATTGCTTATTACAATTATTACGTAACTGTAGATGTTCTTTGCAATGTCCCATTTTTTTTTACTACAAAATAAAAATAAACATTTTATATTTTTCAAGAGAAATATGTTGTCTTCTATTGTAAATTTGGAGCAGGAATGTAGTGCTTGAATGACATTGCTTCATAATAAAAAATGGTATAAGGGTGAAACAGTCCACAATTTACCAATTTGAAGACGGACTTTCCTGATCCAACTACCCACAGAAGCTACTGCCAAGACACACACCATCAGTAATGAAGGAGTAATATATTTACCTGTGACTGCATTTTGTAGTGAAACTTCTTTCCATGGATGAACATACATCTTATTGACACAGTTCCCAAGTCCCATCTGACATGGATCACAGAAGCATGATAAGTTCCTGGTGGCCACCATTCCTCCTTTGACACTCTTTATACTGTGTAGTTTACGTGTGCCTGGTACAGTTTTTACGGCTCTGTCTGCCCGGCTTCTTTTCACATCCTCAAATGGTACATAGAATATGCTTCTTCGAAATGAAATGCAACAGCTTCCACCCTCAGAGTCTTTAGTCAGGTTAGCTAAAAGATACAGGTACATCCCCATAGCGTCCTTAATAATTGCTGTTTCTGCCTTTATAGCTTCGGATGCATGCCTCTTGACAACTCCACTTTCTCCATCGCTGGCACCCTTTCCGTGGCGTGTACCTGAATAATTGTGAAGAATGGTAAAGCCAAAATCTTCTTTGCCATAGCTAATATCAGAAATTGGGCCTTTACTTTTGTATTGGCTGCTACATCCATCACTAAACCGGTAGAACGTATTTAGACTGAGCTTTCTAGTCGATGTCAGGTGGCGTGTAACTACCTCTTGGAATGTGTTAACAAGATGATAGTCATGTTTGAGGTCATTGCTCACCATCACGCAACTTTCGGTGACTGGTTTAAGGCAATCGTTGCATAAATAGTACGTGACGATGGGATGCACAGTCACGGACTCATGCGAATAATATGCACTTTGGACCTCCCTCTGGTAGTCGCATTTGAAATTTTCTGCAAAGTCAAAAATACCCATGGCTTCATCAGTGAGCAGCTTGCTTTGAAGAAGACATTGTTGATTGTGCTGCCATTCTTTATTAAATAGGTGCTCACTAAAAGGATACAGCTCTTCCTTCAATTCTTTCAACATAGCAACTATGGTGCCAGACTTCTCGACTAGTGAACGTTTCTTCACAAGCTTACTTTCTTTGGTATGGCACATCGACTCCACCATCTCCCACTTCTTCCAATGTACTTCCTTTGTGGCGTAATTCAGGAGAGCACGGGTGTTGCTGTCAATTGCATCCACATTGCAATCACTGCATTTTCGTGTGATGCATGCAGGACGGTGATGTTTGACTTCGGGTGGTTTCTGGCACATTGTAGCGTTGGCTATGTCGTAAATATCCTTAAAGCTTGCCGGCTGTAAACGATTGAGGGCATCAACTTTCAGTTGGACATTCTCGCAGTACTCTCACAAGCATCCTATGTATTTTGCTGTAGCTTTTGATCGTACGGTCTGTGGTCGGTTACTATAAAAGGTGCTTGCACCTACTTGTTTGTCTGGGTGGGCTTTATTATACTCCTTATGCAGGTGAGCTATTGTATTGCCAATAACATGTCTTGGTTTAAATGTTTTTTTGATACCAACTTCTTGTCTGGGAGCTGGTTGGAATGAGTTTCATAAAATTCATGAATCATGCCAACAGTTTCATCTGAAATAGCTTTCCGTCCAGCATTTGTTTTGAAAGCTTTCGCTAACAACTTTCTGCTGACACCAAACTTCCTGCAAGTAGCCCTCTGCAGCTTCCATCTCTTTAATGCACTCAGTGAGCTTGCAAAGGTTCTTCTTTTCACAGATAGCCGTGGCCCCTTCAATCCCTCAGACACTGCATCAACGATTGCTTGATCCAGAATACTATTTGGTGAGGAGATGATTCCTGCTTCCTTAAAAGCCGCAGCTTTGCTGGGTGAAGATCTTTGAATCAGTTCAACTGAAGTCGCAATACACTGGGAGCGTGTTTTGGGCAATGCTTTTCTTGCACGCTCTAGTGCTTTCCTCCTAGCTAAATTAGAATGTAAATCGACATCGTCTTGACTCGAAAGTTCTCTATTTCTGCTTCCTAATTTCAGGTTACGTTCCTGTAGCTCCAATTCTTTTGCAATTAACTGCTCTTCCTTTTGCTCTAAACGTTCCTCCATATTCTTCAATCTCTCTTGCTCTACTTTCAAAATTCTCTCACGTATCCCTTCCTTCTTTTTTCTATAGCTTTCCCGCCTCTTAGACAACATTATTTCGCGCTGTTCGGGTGTTCTGTTGTCCCGCTGGCGTTGCTTCTTCTGTCTCTCCTTTAACTTTGATTTGTCATGTTGGTGCCTTGTAAGATGTTTTTTTTCTTTAACAGCTTTTTTGGCTTCCAGCTTTCTTTTGTCATTCATTTTTTTCATGCGTTTTCTGGCAGTCTCGTTGTTTCTCATTTTCCTTTGATGCCACATCTCTGCATTTGCTCTTTCCTCTTCCGACAGGTTTCTACGCTTCAGAGCATCTTCAGCAGTTGAACACTCTAACCGAAAGAGTTGACTGTACTCTTTTGCTTTCGTCTTATTTGTCATGTATTGGGTGGGATTGCTATATTTAAGTTTATCTCTCCAATTCTGAGATCTTGACTTGGCTTTGGCTAGGGGGACGGGGTACTGGTCACCATTGTGGAAGCTCCGTCATCAACATATCGTATCCTCAAGTTAAATGGCAATGCTTTATGTTTTGTTGGAGGCATTTTAATACACCAGCCTATACAAAATAAATAATGACAGTGTCATAATTACAATTAATTATATGATTGTGCAAATAGAAAATTGTTCTGTAGACTATTTGTTTTAGTTTATTCATGAGAATGTAAAAATAATGTTGCCATGTTCAAAAAGTCAGTGACACTCTTTATAGTTTAAAATTTTCCAGTGTACCACACCAGTTGTAGATAATGTTATGTATCCAATAAAAAACTATTATGTACATTTCAGTTGGGACAATTACAAATTATGCCATTGTAGCCAACTACAGTACTTGTGGAATGGAAATTACAATAGTAGCAGAGGTGTAATTGTGTACGTGATTGAAAAAAAATATGGGGGAAAAAAATCTAGAAAAAAAAAGTTTCCTTTTTTTTCCCCGCCAGTTTTTAGTTTTTGGCGGGATATCGAATTACGTTTTTTTTCTTCAGAAATGAGGAGTAAAATCATCCCTGAAATTTGCATGCACAATTCTGGTGCTAGGCTAATTTGTATTCCAACTGCCAAGATTTCCAAGTACAATACTCAGCACAAAAAAAAAGCCTAGGCCTACATTCAAATCACTAACAACAAGAACTCATCAGACTAAAATAATGTTAAGCCGAAGCTAACACGTTAAAGTGCACTACACCAAAAGTAACACTAACACTAGTAACAGTGTGTTAGGCCTATCGTTAGGCCGTAAAAGTTACGATCAAAAATATTGCCAATGTTAGGTCGTAATGTTAGGCTATCCCTATGTTGGGTTGATAGAGACCCCTAAATACCCAAATCGTACTAGCCAACATAAACTGAAACACAAATGGCAAATTATATTATGCATTTTCACATCGTTTGTTAAGTTTTCTAATATCGGTAACGTTAACGATCGATAATATTTCCAATGTTAGGCCGTAACGCTAAGCCTAATGTTAGGCCTAACAAGTAACATCAGGCTAGGGCATAGGCTACAGTAAATTGGTTTCCCTTCAAATTATTTACGTGGAGTTGATAAGACCGCCAAAATCCCAATTCATATAACATCAATTAAATTGAAATGTTGCATGAATGACTAATTATTTTTCATTTATACATCGTTTGTTAACTTGTCTAATATTTATACCGATCAGTATATATTGGTACCGTAACGATCGATATTATTCCCAATATTAGGATGTAACGCTAAGCCTAATGTTACTGTTAGTACTTAGGCCTAACATTAGGCTATATTGGTTTCCCCTCAAATTATTTACGTCGAGTTGATAAATACTCGAAATAAACCAAATTCTTACTTCTCAAATTAAATTGAAACGCTGCATAAATGACAAATTATTATGCATTTACATATCGTTTGCTATGTTCTAATACTAGCCTAATAATAATACCGATCGTGACACAAGGGTATGTGATCAACTACAACGTAAAATGGGTATACCAATTATATGCTTTCCCCATTTCATTCAAAGCATGCATAGTATAGTATATGAGAGCGTTACGACTACATACGAGAACACAATCAGGTCCCAACTTTCTTTCATAAGGTTTACGTGATTACTAGCATCAATAGTCATAATATCACGGTAATTTCTGTTAATAAAATCACAAACTCACCGTCAAATGCTTCAGGTACATCAAAACACAACGTAATTTCGGTATCAACGTAAACTACGGGATGCGAAAATATATTTAGGCCTTCAGTCTTAACACGCGGAATGGCATCCAGGTAGTAATTGCAAATAGACGCACAGTACATACGGGTATATTAACAACTGATTCGGTCAGTTGTCAAAACTGATAACGTGAGTCAATCGTTTCATAAACGTTTACAACGTAATTATTTTGAAGGGAAGCAACAACACAATCTCTCATATTTGTTTGGTAATAGCATCGTT
The DNA here is from genome assembly GCA_011317855.2 of Paelopatides confundens. NCBI lineage: Eukaryota > Metazoa > Echinodermata > Holothuroidea > Aspidochirotida > Synallactidae > Paelopatides > Paelopatides confundens. Next base: position 1,633 of record WXZC020001060.1, on the reverse strand, counting down.
ATAATATCAACATGATTTTCGCGATGCTTGTGACTCCTTTTACTGATACATATTGTATAAAAATACACAGGGGATGCATATTGGAGACATTTTTATAAATGTACAAGCCTAAGAAAACCCTGTATCATACGTAAATGTAGGGGATACTAACATTTACGTTGTGGACTGTGTTTTGAATCAACCACCATACAGTATCGATGTATAACAGGAAAAGAATAACTACTCGATATTGATAATTTATTATCGTCATTTGAATGTATCACAAACAAAAACATTTTTCAATTACAAATGCACAGTTACGGCACAAAAGATAATAATACTTTTAATGTCACAAAGAAATCATAAAAAAAATTGGGGATACTAACACATGAATTGGGAATAAATGTCACATTCTGCTGAATTTCTTTCCATGTAACTATCATTGGATATATTGAAACATGCTTAATAATAATATCGATATTAGACATATATGTGAATATCACAGAAACTGTCAAAATGTATTCAAATTCAACAATATATACATATACATATACATATACATATATATATGACATTTTCAATAGTTGAACTTATTAGAGGGGAAAGAAGAGTCCTACGCTGGTTATGTGGTCAACGAAGGATATTTGCGGATATTTCGTTTACATCATCTAACAATATCAATAAACATTCTCACCTGGTTTTGGTTGTCCTTTTCTAACTGCTGGCTTTACAATCTTTTCACCTCCAGAGGGTTGGGACACTCCCTTCCACACAGCCTTGACATTAGCCGGTAACTCCCAATGTGATATTTTTGTCACATGGTCAACATAAAAGTATCTCTGTTTTTTGTCATCCCATTTCATCTCCCATCTAGATGGTAGACTTGTGGTTGTTTTGTCTGCTGGTTTGACATCACTGCTCTTAGATTTGTCAGGATGATTTGAAGCTTGATTCGAGAGTTGAAGATTGTTTACTTTTCCTGCATCAGAGGTAGTAGTAGCATTTACAGGTGATGATGTTCCACTACTAATATTCTTACTGGTAACTGATCAAAAAGGAAGAAATTGTACCAAATTATGGATGCATACAATTGGGAAAAAAGAGAAAGATAACTTATATATTTTAATCACCCAGGAGACAGCATTAATATTAGTATTATAATATCTTAATGAATTTACATAATTCTGTGTGGATTTTAGAACTCATGACAAAACATTTGAAATGATCATTTCCTAGTATTCAGACAGGCACTTATGTATGTGGGCTTGGCTGCTTCCTCAAAACATCTTTTACAAATCGATCCAAATCATTTATGAATCACTTTTCAATTAGCAATCCATAATGAGAAGAGATTGAAGAAAGGTGTTTATGAAATATTGAATAATTCTGAAAATAAGATGAATAAGAAAGCAAACTCACAACAACCACTAACAAAAGCAAGTTAGGACCCATGTCAAAAAGGAGGCGCCCATGGAGCCCGCAGCTTTCCCGATGTAAGAACGCGGAGGCCTGGTTGCCAGGATTAAACTAGAGCATCGATGATGCAAAACTCACAATACCAAAACTTTCCATAAGAAATTTGAAACATACTTTTTCAAAGAAGGAAAATAGAGAGGAAACATTTTGGTATTAGAATATGATGGCTCTAACAAAT
>WXZC020001059.1:0-10042 GCA_011317855.2 Paelopatides confundens | reverse complement strand
ACATATATTCAACAATATGCTTATTTACGGATGCTAAATATGAAATAATCCATCACTTTTGATTCCATTTAATTGTCTAACATAACATGTCACTTTCTCTTCTCGATAAACATGTTGTTCTTTTTGAAGTATTATTAGGAGTTTTCAAATCCACTTTTTCATCAATGACAGTCTCCAATCACATTATCATAATTCGTTATTTTTTTCTCGTGGTTTTATGACCCATCGCAAAGAATTAGGACAACAAAAAGTAAAACAATACCAAGCCATGTCAACATATTTGTTTACAAACTTTGCCGCTGGATATATATAAAAATATTACTGAATCAACACTATCATGAATAATAACCAATGAGAGGTCAAAACAGGAAACGACGCATGCGTTTCAGCTACCTTTGTAAGTCTTTGAATGCAACATCAATGTTTGTAAACAAATCTGTGGGACCACGGTTTGTTATTTACTATTTCTTTGCCCATTTTCTTCGCGATGGTCCAAGTTTGTTTTGGATGGAGGTGTGGTATGGGGATGGGTGGGGAGTATCTCATTGTGAAAATGTGATTGGAAACTATCTGTCAATGCTGAAATATAGGGTTTGAAATATGATAATTTGTATCGGTAAGTAAATAACTAAAATCATATGTATAATGATACTTTAATTATATTGTTTTCTTATTCATATACCTGCATATTTGTCCTTTTTTTGTCTTTTTGCAATATACGGTACGTTGAATATAGTTGGTGACATTTAGACCCATCTACTTTTATGTTTTAAATTGAAGTCTTAAGCATAACCATCATATTATTTTCGTATCTGTTTTTCTTTTCCGCGTTTCTTTGTTGCAAAGGTTTAGAAATTGATCACAAAAATGTTACATTTCTTTTCATTTTCCTTCATTTTGAGGGCGAAATGTTGGCTATACGTAATATATCATATTTGCTGAAACTCCGCCCTTAATATTATTATTATGCTTATTATATATTCCTCGATATTTATGTATTCAAAAGATAGACTTACTATATATATATATAAACAATGTAGGTTCAGACTGTATTATCTTTTGTGAGTGTTAAAACTCCGGGTTTCACGCGTTAGCGATCTTCAGGTAACTGACTGACTGCGTGTTAGTGTGGGTGTTTATATAGTAGTGTTCGTGTCACGTATAACTGTTCATATATTTTCTCTTAATTCCTGAAATATAGCCTGAATACCAATTCATTTTACATTAGTATGCATCACTGTCATTTTAATTTAAATACAAGATTTGGGGCCAACATTATTCTTGTCATTATAAATGGGTATATACTATATATTTGCATAATTGCCTGTATAATTGAACATTTTCTGAGCGAGAGGAAATTTTCGTAAATTAATATTATACTTGTATATTGACTGTCAGAGTTGTTGTTTTTTCCTAAACATTTGTCATCTTCTACATAATACGAAAATTCAAAACTTACCATTGCGATGCCAAACGTAATCTGTCTTCAGCTGAGAAATATCTAATGAGGAAAAGTATTACCATTTTAAAATATTATATAAATATAGTTTAAACTCTTGTTTTACATAATTATAATGACAAGAAAAATCAAAGTTGAATGGAATAGAATTTACTCCAATCTGTTCAGTAAATACTTATGAGAAGAAGCAAATGTATACCTCCAAAATAAAGGAAACTTTCTTTTTCAAGTAATCACATAAAGATATATCATGCGGTAGTTTTAGTTTATTAGTTACAATTGAGTATTTAGAAGACAATTTTAATGAAAAAAAAAACACGTGCTGCATGTTTCTTTCCAATTGTGAAGAAAGAATTGACGCGTTAGTAATAAATTTAAAGAAGTTACACTATTGTTAACATAAAGAATGAAAACAGTTATTAATCTGTGATCCAGAATCAAAGACATATGAAGGAGTTAAAATTATATCTGCAGAAAATTTCCTTTTCTGTGTGTTGTATGCGTATATATTGGTGTATACTTGTCTATATTAGTGTATATTAGTGTGTATCTGTGTATATTGATCTATATTAGTGTGTATCCGTGTATATTGATAAATTTTGAATTTGTTTTTCTTGCTGGGAGGAGGTCTATATATTAAGGACGAGGACACGGATGACAGTGTGAGATCCATGTGTTCAAATGATTTATATATATGTCCTTCATTAAATTGTAAATTTATTCCATCACGCAGAAGAATACCAACACCACCAGCTCTAGACTGAAGGCGTGGTGAGTGATGGAACTTAAAATTTGGTAAAATATTTTTGAAATCAGCTATTGTACGATTGTCTCTGTCACTTCCAGTTAACCAAGTTTCAGTCAGGGCAACTATATCAAGTTTATGATTAATAATAAAGTCACATAGGGTTGCAGACTTGTCTTTGGATTTTATAGAGTTTTATTGAGTACAATGTGCCTATTATTATTTGCGCAGGTCAATTAAGATCACCAGAGGCCAATACGTGATAAGCTTGTAAACACAGTATCACAAAAATGGTAAAACATTCACGGATCTCAAAATTTGCATTTGGATGTAGCAAGAAGCCTATTGTTTTTTTTGGGGTGGTCAGGTAAGGTCACCATATGCCAAACATTGAATACTTTCTATGTAGCTGTACCATATTGAGTACAAGAAAGAGCGGATTGTTTTGGTGGATATCATAGGTCAACAGAGATACAAATGTAAACATTTTGTAAACATGATATCCCAAGAGGGTATTTAATATGTGGCACTGCCATATTGAGTAGAAGCATATTACTTATTTTAAGTGATAACCGTAACCTTGGCAATCATGATGGCGTATGTGTGCGTGCTTGTGTGTGACACCTTGCTTGTAAATACGATATCTCAAGAAGGGAATGTTGGACAAACCTCACACTTGATGTGCATATTAAGTAGAAAACCCCTATTGTTTCTGTCGGAGGTCAAATGTCAACAGCAGTCAAAATGTGAAAACCATGTAAACATGATATCTTAATGGAAGCTTGGACAAATCTCACATTAGGTGTGTACGTGACTCCTTTTGAATATGATTACCATATTGCTTTCTCTGGCGGTCAAATATCATTTGAGGTCAACAACGGTCAAAATGAAAACGCTTTGTAAACATGAACAGGCTATATCAAGAAATAAAAGTTGGACAAACATGATACTATTAAGTGTGGGTGTTCTATGTTGAATTTCTGAACCAATTGGTTTTGGTGGAGGTCAAATGTCACCAGAGGTCAAAATGTGATAACCTAACACAATATCTCAAGAAGGGAAAGGTGGAAAAAACCCACATTTGTCATGCAGGCCCATATTTGATAGAAGTAAATTGTTTTTGTTTGAGATCAAAGGTTATTTAAGGTCAAGGATATATGGATACCACATTATTTACAAGAAGCACATTGTTTGTGTTCATGGTCATTTATGGTTAGTAGAGTTCAAAATGTAAAAATATTGTGAACATGATAATATCAAAAGAAGGGAAGCTTGGACAGATTGCTTAAATAATATGTGGATCCAGTCCTTATCAAGTACATTATTGTGCAACATATGTTTCATACATACTGTACACAGATATAAAAAGTTACATTATTTACAAAAATAGCATATTACATAATGGAAACCACAATGCATTTGGAACTTGCAGTGGTCTCATATAATATATGTGTGTAAGCCATGATGTACAATAAGTCCCTTTGAAAATATTGTACACACACCCATTCCTTACCTGTCTCCACACAAATAATGCACATATCGCTTCTTGATTGCCCAGACATTGTGCATTGGTTTGTTGGAGACAGGTAAGTAAATACCAAACCAGAATAAGTTTTGGTATCTCTGGTAGGAAGCTTGAACATATAACATATGTGAATGTCACATATCAAATATAAGAAGCCAATCTCTTTTGGTGGAATGGAAATGCTAGTTTGGGTCAGCTGAGGTCAACATTTGAAGACCTTGTTTGAAATATCATAGACAACAAGATACATATCATTTTGAGTGGAGACCAAGGATCATTTGGGTGGTGCCAGTACAGGTCAACATGTGAATGTGTAAACATAGTATCCCAAAAAAGGAAATATGTACATGCCAATATAACACGTGGATGCCCATATGAAGTAGAATATTGTGCAACATATTTTGCATTTTACACATAGTGTAAAATGTAGATTCTTCAATATTTTGCTTCAAACATTCAAGGACTAGTGAATTCCTTATTATAACTAATATTTATTTATGGTTGTTTTGGTTTAAATTAATGAAAGGAATGGTACTATGCAAATAATCTCAAAAGTTCTGTCAAATATTTTAAAGGTCAAGATGGTTTAGTATAATTATGTACTAATGATATATTGTTTAATTATTCCTATGTTATGCTCCTGCCGTGTTATTTTAACATCATATTTGTATCGGATTCCACATTATTACCCATTGTCACCACAAAATAGGGCTACGTTATAATTGCATGTTGTTGCATTTACCATGTTTCTTGCCTCATTTTTGAGAAATAAAAAGAAACTGTTTCTTCAATGATCTATGTTATGTTTATTTTTTTTTCCTGTTTTGCATGCAGTATAATAGATCAGTGTTGTCACTAATAGTAACCATAATTGTGTTACTGACTCTATTTAATCTGAATTAAATAGTGTTGAAATATTGAACACGATAAGAGGTAATTGTGACCTTTGACTAGTTTTATAATAACCATAAAATTTAAATTGTCATAGAATTTTGACCGGAAATGAGTCAATAATTTAACCAGGATAATGGTTGGGTGTAGGGATTGTTGACAAGGTTATGTAGTCATTTTGACCAGAGATTATTGTTGTAATAACCAAGAATGTGTGCATAATTTTAACCAGGGTAATGTTAAATTTAAAAGATCTTGACCAGGATGAGCAATCAATTTAACCAGGAATGTGTGTCGAAATAACCAGGATATAAGGTTAAACGTTCTTATTTTAACCCGGATAATGGTTAGATGAAAATATTATGTAACCAGAAATGCCTGGACAACTTAACCAGGAAATTATGTTGTAAACTTCAACCAGGGTATACTTGTCAAATTTACCAGGATTGTATGGGGCGCATACTGACCAAAACAATGGTCAAAATTTGACTGTATTCCTGGTTAAATTTAACCATTGTTTTTTAGAGTGCACTCTAAACAATATTGGGTACTGTACACCACATAGTTATAGCTATTGTTATAGTTTCAGTTATGTTACGACGCTAAGCTGCCCCATATACATGTGGAAAGCCGAAGTGGCTTGTACACTCTAAAAATCAAAGAGTGAAAATTCACTCCAATTGAGTGATCACTGGCTACACTCTTTGAAAGAGTGAAATATTCACTCCGAGAAGAGTGAATTTTCACTCTTGAGAGAGTGTAAGAGTGAAAATCCACTCCAACAGGAGTGAAATCCACTCCAACAGGAGTGAATTTTCACTCTTTCAAAGAGTGTAGCCAAGCCAATGATCACTCCATTGGAGTGAATTTTCACTCTTTCATTTTTAGAGTGTAACTTACACTTTACGTCGGGTGGCATATTGACCCTCTTAGTATATTTTCTTGCCTAATCTGAATAAAGTTTTATAAAAATGTGTAAAATAATCACCCAACTTCGAGGTAGCTGAATTAAAAGTCTCAATATACACCCTTAGGAAAGTTAGGCTTCTTGTGCAACCACTTGTTTTCTAGCCAGTGATTAAATAACAAAGTACATTAATCCTCGTAGCAGACGCTTTACAGATATATGTCAATATATGGCACCATTTAAGAATATACACTATAGAAACGTTTTCGCATGAAATCACAAAGTATGAACTAACAGCCACGCAATGCGTTCATTATCTTCGTGGATATAATGTTACCATAATATTATCATATATCACATCCATATTACAGTTCGGATTATTGTGCAGCCACTTGTTTTCCCATGTCGAAATTAAATAGAAGAGTACGTCAACACGCGTAGCAGACGCTTTAGAGATATCGGCTATTGGGTGTCACTGCTTCAAAATAAAAAATAAATGAATGTACTAGCATGCACTATAACTATAACTCACGAAGAATGAGCTACGAGCTACGCAATACATTCATTCATTTCTTGGAATTAGTGTTATCATAATAGTATTGATATTATATCCGTTTTAAAGTTCGAATTCCTGTGCAGCCATTTGTTTTTCCATGTCGAAATTAAATAGAAGAGTACGTCAACACGCGTAGCAGACGCTTTGCAGATATCGGCCATTGGGTGTCACTGCTTAAAAATAAAAAATAAATGAATGTACTAGCATGCACTATAACTATAACTCACGAAGAATGAACTACGAGCAAATGATGTAGGGTATATTCAGGGCTTGTTTGAGTTGACGAGTGGATGGTAGTGGTGGGGTAAGTAGAAGGTGTAGGCTTGGATGTTTATAATTAAATAATTAAATGAAGGGGTGTCTCCATTACTACTAAAAATGATTTTTGTTTTTACATATTAAATTGTATTCCTCTTGGATCGGATCGGTTAGTTATTTTCTGACAAAATAATCTTGATACCACAAACATTATCTTGCATTCACACCGCACTATGCTAAGATTATGTGTATGATAATATTTCTTTTTTCCCAATATTCAAATAATTGGGGAGAGTAAGTACTGGGGGTGGATATTATTTTCAAGGGTATGTTGTAACGGTGTCGTTAAAAGAGATACATGATTGGGTTCGTTTTAAGACAAAGAGTTATATTATATGTTATTAATATCCGATTCGTTGTTTTGTATTGCGAATAACCCCTTCAGAATCATTTATATAAAATGTCGGAAAAACAATTTAATTGGATTATTTACGTGTTTCTCGGATATATTGGTGTACTCAATATAAATCGCTAAACGGATGCAGAGCGAACACACCGTCAAAACGTGAAAACAGGGTTACTTGCCAATATGTATAATTACGACAGTTTAATCCATGTATTAGGGTTAACGTGACCTTCAAATAAGTTCACGTTATATTTACTTACAATCAGTAGTATTCAACGAAAATGCCACTGTTGAATGCTACTGACATAGTTATCCTTACTTTTTTACGAATTATATTTATCTATTGGGGAGCATGAGGTCATATTATTGTACATGCTTGCAGAATTTACATGAGGCACAACTTTCCTTCATTAAACCTGGTCCAACATTATTTATTGAGCCTCTTATTGAGTATAACCTTACAAAACGCTAAGTGGTGTAACACGTGCATGGCTACGTCATACTCCAAACTAACTCAATATATTTTTGAAATAGGGGGAACCACCACCAAGTACAGTGTAACAATATATACAATAGCCTACTGTATTATATCTCTGAATCAGCCACGTGGGAATTAGCTGAGTAAACAGTACCGTCGAAACAAGGCAGCTCAAGGTGAAACTGCAAGTCGGGTTGGGGGTTTTATTACAACACTTTTTGCACGAAAACTGCCGTATCGGGTACGAGGGATAATGCAGAAGAGCTACTCGTAATGACCTTACGAATTATATTTACTTATTGGGAAATAATGAGGGCATATTAATGATAGGCTTACAGAATACATCTTAAGATGTATATCAACTTATTGGGGAGAATGAGGGCATATTAATGTTAATATGCTTACATAGTGCATCTTAATATGTATATTTACTTATTGGGGATTACTGAGGGCATACAAGTGTTGATATGCTTACAGAGTACATCTTAATATGTATATTTGCTTATTGGGGAGAATGAGGGCATATTAATGTTGATATACTTACAGAGTACATTTTAAGATGTATATTTACGTATTGGGGATTAATGAGGGCATATTAATGTTGATATGTTTACATAGTACATATATTGGGGGAGAATGAGGGTATAGTAGTGTTGATATGCTCATAAAGTACATCTTAATATGTATATTTACTTACTGGGAAAAATGAGGGCATACTAATGTTAATAAGCTTACAGAGTACATCTTAATTATGTATATTTGCTTATTGGGGATAATGAGGGCATATTTATGTTAATAGGCTTGCATAGTATACCTTTTGAATTATTTTTACTTATTGGAGGAAAATGATAGGCTTACAATGTAGGTTATATCTTAAGTTGAAGTTACTATATCAGCGGTGTTCGCATAACGTGTTCAATAATGTTCTGTGTACAGTAGTACATGCATGTAGCTAATATCTCTGTATATTCGTTGAATGCACGCGAAAAACATAACATGTTCCTATAAATATATTATTGATGTTTTAAGCTTCCTCTTCTGACACGTAATTTAAATATACGACACAGGCGGTTAAACACTACGGCAACCATATTCAGGTACTTATCTTTTTTTTCTGGTACATACAATACATGCAATTCAACTGCTGATATACAAAAGAAAGGGTTTTCTTTTATAAAGGGATCTTAACAGCGAGCCTAACAGTTGAAGTACACCGAGACCACTGATATTTCTATCAGTTCCTTGGTTTCACACCATTCTGTATTCACGGGCATCGAGTGAGTTAACCTCCAATCTTCACTCCTCTTCCACACAAAAGTCCTTACCCTTTTTATACTGCATTTTCCCTTCTCATTGCTAATTCATCTATATTGCTTATTATTTCCACCTATTTAAAGTATTTGTTATAATCCTTACTTTTGTATCCCTTTGTTTGCACGTATGTATCTTCTTATTTAAACTGATGTATACCTTTATTTGCACATCTCAGAAATGTGAACATTTACCGAAGCTATGTCATCTCTTTATAGCCACATGTGTATTCTCTCAATATCTTCAGACGGATGGTGATCTATATTCCTAACTTTACCCTATTGACATGTGCTTATTTATGCCCCGACCTAGATGTTAAAATGTAGTTAGATAATAACAAACATAGTATATAACATGAGACAGGTCACATGAACATATCTATAAATTGACAATGATAAGTGGGGAAAGTACACTTAACGCAGCATTTAGTATACACATGAATTACTTTTAATTAATATGTAACTTTGTTGTGACGAGGTGATGGATAACTCAGATACAAAATAAAATATATACACTGTGTGATATTTAAAGTGGGATTGACTCGTGTACTACCAAACCCCGTCGTGGCTTTACACTGAATCATAATCACATGTGTCACGTTTTATCCGATCACATCTTCTGTTTTGGAACTCCAATTGGTCATTCTTTAAGGACTTTTCAAAGATTTACCTTTTATGGTAATGTTAGGGACGTTTACAGACCTGTCTGACAAATGACTGATATGATCAGCTAACTGGTAAGTAAAATCGATACTAATAAAACAATTTCGACGGCTGAATTCCCATGACAAGCCTACCAGGTCGACATTATACATATACGCATTGTGTAATATTGATTATATTGTGATTGTGTGGTGTGCTACCCAAATCACACCGTATATTTACACCAATTCATATTCACGTGTGGCATGTTTTAAATGACTCATCTTCTGTTTTTGGACTTCAGTTGGTTCTTCTTTCATGAACCCTTTCAGCCCTGACTCATAAATGACTGATAGTTTCAGTGATATTCCGAGTAATTCTTTGGTTAAATCTATTTTAGATGTAAAATATCGTAAACGTGTTATGTCTTACTTTAAAAATAATTGTTGTGTTAATCATGGTGTTTGTGACAGTGTTAAGTGTATTTTGCTTCAAAGTGACTTTGTTAAAACCATTCTAACTGTAAAGTGTTATTTGTGATGTATATTCTGTAAATTTTGTTCTCCTTGATGTTTGTCACAATAATATACTCCAAGGTTAATTAGCAACGAGTTTTCGTTATAGGAGTAATATGTATATTATCCTCACTCAAACATGTTTTCTGATATGGGATGGTGGAGGGAGGTGTATGGGTAGGTTACAAACAAATTATACAGAGTTATTTAAAAGTCCTTATAGAGCTCCACATAGTTTTTCGATAGAAACCTATAGGAGTCATATGAATCTTGAAAATGTTCTATAGAATTCTATAAAAAAAACCCATAATTTATGTATATGTGCGACAACATTGCGTATATAATCAAGT
>WXZC020001058.1:0-10043 GCA_011317855.2 Paelopatides confundens | reverse complement strand
CATGAGGTGGTTCTTACCTACACCCTAGTCATGATCCAGATCCAGATCTATATATTTGATGCTAAACAGGCCTGGCCAGAGATATTGGCTGTTGCTGTTTAATATATCATTTTGTACAGGTTACAGTAATCACGAGGTGGGTCTTACCTACACCCTGGTCGTGGTCCATATCTATGATGCTGATCCTATCCAGTGGTATTGGCTGTTTGTATACGTTGAGGTTACAGTCGGATGACTTTGGGATGATTGAATCTGATATTCGTGGAGTTGTCGTTAATCCTGCTGAAGATAATTTTTTCTCTCTCTTTTTTGTATCTTTTTTAGTGAGTAGTATAAGATCCTCAAACAATAAAATATATATATCCACAAATCTGTTGCTCTCTGAAATAGGGAGAAAGAAAGAAAAGTGTTATAAAGTGGCAACTGACATAGCAGCCAATCAAAGAAGAATGGCTGGAGGGGTGCTCCCAATATTTAGATCTAAGGTCAGGTCGTTGAATTCGTGAGAAAACAGTGTTCCATTGTTATCTTATACACATAATGTACTAACCATCCCTCCTTAAATCGACATATGTCAATTTAAATATACATTATGTAAGTTTCCGGTGCTCTGATTGGAAGAAATTGACATATGTCGATTTCTTCTACATTACGACAATTTTGTCCAAGTAGAGCACTAGAAACTGACCTGTCAATTTAATTAGACATTGTACCTATATGTCACGTGGCTTCGCAAAATACTACATATTAGCAGGTTGACAGGCGGAATATTAATATGAGAAATAATTAAATTAGTATATAATTCCAATCAAAAGTAGTTACATTTACCATCTAAAAATACGATATTCCCATCTCCAAAATCAGGATAAATGCATGTACGTATATCAATAATAAATTCTTGCACACACTACTAATTTAAGTAACTGCAGTTCGATGCAATGTAGGCTAGGGCGTTGGGAGGGTAGTATATTTATGTTTTACTCTCATACAACAAATCAACAATATTGGTATTAGTCTACAGAGTATTATATACTTACCCATCATTTGAAGTGGTCCTTCAGAGGCTAGATTTCTCTTATTGCTTCCAAAGAGCATCTGGTTCGGAAGCGGGGTGTTCTCGGCTAGAATAGTTCGGATATACTGATCAGAAGAAAAGAGAAGATATTATATTGAAGCGAATGGAAAGGAAAGAATGATTGATGGTTCCGGATTACAGTGATGGGGAAAACGCTGTATTTGTTAAGTGTGTACTACTACTATGACAGATTTACGAACACAAGGTTCTCAAGTGATATGAATACCATTGAAATAAGTTTTACAAGCATGTCAAAGAGCTGCTTAAATGTCACCAATACCCACCCCCCCCCCGCCCCACCCAATCTAACACAACGCTTATCTTATTTTCGATCATGTTGGCCACCCACCAACCAATGACCAGCTCCCTTTAAGTTAAGATATTCCATTATTTTAAGGATGATATACTCCAACAAAACGATTATAGAAATGATGGTAGTTCCTTACGAGCATTTGAGATTGACAACGTCTGCATATGAGTTATGGTTGCTCTTCACGTATTTCATGTATGTAAATTGCTTTGAATTTCGTACGTGTCCGATTTTCTTTGCCCGAATACTTATAATATGGACAGCGCCGCCAACGGCAACAACGTAACTTTTCAACAACATAAATTTAAAGAGGCGCAGTTGTCTCGTAACCCGTTTATCAAACTTGTTTGCTTACGACATATATGGTTGTATACAATGGTTTATTGCTTGAATATTGTAGTCAGTACGTGGTTATGAAACTAGCTATGATAGGCCAAAATGCTACATATATACGTATAACAAGTTTATTTCGACCAAGGCATATAGTACTAGTGAGAAGGTAAGACAGGCCATTTCACCTAGGCTAGATCTTCTGTATATGCATATAGGGGTGATTGGCTTACACAGCTGACACAGAGGAGTGAGGACTACTGCGAAAGGACCCTCAAAACATAAGACTAGTAAGCAAAGCCTAATTGAGAACAATATGACCGGTGTCATTGTTGGGGATAGGCTATACTAACTTGTTATCATTTCATATGCAGTACACTGCATTGCACATGACTAAACTAACATTCCGTATATCACTCAGTATAAACTACCGCAGTTGATAGCGCAATTTTTTTGGCCACCTGTTTGAACTGTATTGTAATTCTGGTTAGCTTGTAATTGGACTGAATGTTTTTTTAACACATGTCAGGTATATATTTTGCACAAAGCTGACTGTTGGAATCGGAAAATAGCTATTGCCCATATCCAAGTTGAAGTGATAAAGAAAATAAAGTGTAGGTTAATATACTTATTTTGATCATGGTCTTGTCCTACTATGGTTTAGTTTTGTATTGTTTTCTTTTATAAATATTCTTCAAGCAGCATATGATGCATTTGATCGCTTTTTTTAGCTAATATATCAAATGTACCGTGTATTGTCCTAGCTTCTCTATTTCACTCAGATTTATAATACTAGTAACTTATGCAAGTAATAGGCAATTCCATTTGATTGGGACAAATGTGCGCCAAGTCCAGTTCGCATTAGAGCTCATTGATTGCGGTATTCCCGCAATTGCATCAGAAGGTCCGGCAAAAATATTTTGGTTTGGACGGAATTTCACGCAAATATTCCTGATACTTCACGCAAATTGCAATCAAGTCTTGTACTTAATAACAAGTCAGACGATTATACTCATAATTTAATTCCCCTATATATTTACCAAAGGCCCCATCCAAATTTGAAAATCCCTCCAACTACTTTGAGAACGAAATTGCCCCTCTTTTAACATCCTAACGCGAACACTGGTCAAACACTGGTTAAAATCAAAACAAGCACCAATTAAAACACAAACAATCTTACTTGATTATTTGAAATGACACTATCTTAGCTAATGAGCTTCATTATAATGGACTTAAGGCTGGACATAGCCTGCATACATGTTCAATACAAAATGACACTAGAAGTTACTGATGTACTTTAACGTTGCTTAATGGAACATATACAGTGTAATATCAAGCAGATTTTTTTTTCTCATCAAGTGAAAATAACAAAAATCAAAGGAACAATACTTTTCCTCCTCTCTATTAATTTCATATTTCCGGCTGTACGATCGTATTTACAAATTAGGGAGGAACTTGTTGACAAACTCTTTTCTTTTAGATTAAACAAAGGTTTCGGGAGTAGCAAATTATTCATGATAATTTCCAGCAATGTGTAAATCATGTTTTGGGAATTGTCATTGTGATGTGTTTGAATCCCATTTTAAGTGATATGGGAGAGGAAATCATGGATGGGGAATTGGGGAAAGGAAATTAAATAGCTACATTTCTGACACAGCAAAGCATACAAAGGAGGCTGTTATATACCTACAGTACTGTACTTGTGTAGTGTAGTGTGATCATTGTGTAATCAAAACAAGTGCAGATCTAGGGTGTTTCTAGATCGAGTTCCAACCCCGACTGCCAAATCGTATTACTTGCCCCTTCTGGAAATTCATATGAATAACGGTATATAATATTTTAGCAATTGCCACCTGCAATAATTACACATTAATGAAAATCTCCCAAAAATTGCCTACTTCGTGTTCTCGTCTTTCTGGGTATTGTACTCTACTTTACATCCGCACCTTCTCTGCCTATTTGCCTAATATTTTTGCAAATGCGTACCGTGTTACATCACACCAATGCCCTTTCCCCAGCCAAAAGTATTACCATATTCACGGTAAAGTTGGGCTCTTGGAACAACATGTTGGAATCCATCCCCGGTTCTGGACCTCTCCATCCCACCAAAATTCATAGATCTGCTGCACTGCCTGTGTGGGTTATAAGTACATTGTAACTTATGTTTCCCTCATTTTGCAAAAGTAATCAAGAAATTATATCCCAATACAGGTTGCTAATTATATTAATAATATATGTTACAGTATAGGTCATGGGCATATAGGCTAGGGCCTTGTCTCATTTTATTACGGATATTATAATTCCCAAAATTATGTTATGATAAAATGGAAGAGGGAAACACTGCGACACGTAAACCTGCTAATAAGTAATGAGATCAGAAAGGTAGAAGACTACCGTATACCCCTATGACTTTGCCTGGATAATTGTTGATGTAAACGTTATATGTATGATCATATGTCAAGCTTTCAACTTGTTTTACGTGATCGTGTTTGTTATGCTGTACAGCGATTAAGAAGGCATTACAGCCCTACAAGAACAAGATGTATTCATCGATGCAGAGTGAACAAAATATTCACTATTATCATCAATATTTCAGAATGTTAGGCTTCTCCAATTTTATATTCACTAAAGGCATTTTACAAGTTTACACAATGCAAGTAGGACACTGAAAAAAATACAAATCCCACGTTGTAAATGTTGTGTTAATATGCATATATACGGATTAATATGGCCAAACCAACAATAACAAACAGTTATATATGTGTATTTTTATAAAATAAATTAAACCTATATAGATTATAGTTTATAGTATCAGTTATTTTACGACGCTAAGCTGCCATATATACATGTGGGAAGCCGAAGTGGTTTGTAACTTACACTTCACGTCTGGTGGCATTTTGCATCGAGACACCGAACTGGCCACAAAAAAATTACCCTCAAAATTAATAAAAACATAATACATGAATACACAAAAAAAATCGCCATTGGACACTATAAATGTTGATGATTAGTTCATACATGATATTAAAGATGGATTGAGAATGTCACCTTCATTATAATATAAACGTGGGATTAAATTATGCAGTAATACAGGTTTTACTTTGAAGTTATCAATAGGCACAATATACACATATTGCTAAATACGTTAGGCCCCCTCACTGAGGATGAAGTTGATTGTAAGTAAGGGGGTTACCCATTATTTTTGTTTGGTTTTTACTCCTTGCTTAATTTTAATATTAGTTAATTAAACTAAATATACTCTGTATCATGTAGTAATGATGCAAATGTTGACGGCGATAGTCAAGTTTCGATTTAATTGGACATAACTGTTTAATTGGTTGGCCTATTTTTCTTTGCAGTGAAACTGCACAGAGTGTAGTTTTGAGTTTCCCAGAAGACACATTTGAACACTGGTGAAAATGAAGAAAAGATTAGTGTAAGGTTTATTTACCAACAAACTCAGAGGTCGAGTTATTAAATGGGGGAATACTCAGTACCAAAGTGCACACCATTCCTAACTTATGAAAGGAATCATATTGGAACATGTATTATTTTAATCGGTATCGTCAAGATGGGTATCAGTATGGGTAAGTGCATGGATCACATAGCCACATTTAACGTGTGGAGGGGGTCTGAGCATGCACTTGGAAAAATGGCAGCAAATGTTCAATGTGGAGCGCTTGCGTGAAGCTGATCGGCGTGATGTTCAGGGAGAGACCCTGAGGTTAAAAAGCTACATGAAGCCCTGTGATTGTGGGCATCTTATATTATAAATTTTGCTATAATATAAAATGTCAATATTGCTATTAAAACTAAAAAGAGAAAGAAAATATACCACATATAGGACGCTGCTCAAGATCCTGCTAAATGGACCCCGGAGAGGATATCATACATTTGATTATATGTATATATTTTGCTATTAACACATTATAAATAACAAAATACACTGGCGGTGGGAGCGAAACATGTTCTTGGGTATATTCTCCCCTCCTCCATGGTCATTCACATGATAGTTGGCATTGTATTTTAAAGTCTTCAAAGTATTTTTATTTACATGGGTGCAAATTTTGTAGTGGATGCAGGTGTTAAATTAATGTGACCGAATCTACAGAAGAGAGAGCTCAGTAAAGTGAAAGGAGGAGTGTTGTTCATGTGTTGCTAGAGACATGGACATTTTGTACAATACTGTACTTACAGCTTCATGGATGAAGAATCATTTAACATTTTAAATTTAGAAGTTGTTGATGTTAAATAGGTAGGAAACGATAACCATGTCACATATATAGTTAGTTTTGAGAGTGGCTTTGATTTCCTTTTGAAAGAAGTAACCGTCGGTGAAGTGGTGACATATACTCGTATACAGTTTGGTGTTTGTCAAGAAGCATATAGCCAATGCCAAAGAAAATAGTCATTTTCATGTATGTATACTTGCCATCAGAAATTGCTGGTACTTAGCTCAAATATGTGGTGATAATAAAAAGTCAATCTTGCTCTCCCTTCTGCACTATATTATAGAATGTAGTCATCATGGCATTTCATAGTGAATGGGAGTATTATTCAACTACATATAACAATGGACAGGGAAAGGATAGTAACCAGTGGGCACCTAGATGAGGCAAAGTTGATATGGTGTTTGGTACATCCTAAGAGGTGTGTACATGATTTTTGTTAGGGGCAAAAATATTTATGATGTCCTTCCTTTGATAAAAATGGGTGCAAAATAGCAAAATCATGCTATCATTTTTAAGTAAAAGTGATGTGTTATTAAATAAATTTTGTTAATTAGATTTTGACAGATAATTATGTAGCTTTTTGGGATATAATATAGAAATATAATACTGTACCTAATTAGTGAATTTCCTGTACACTATTGGCAAAATTAAGTTTCCGTCCAAGTTGTAACAGACATTGAAGTGACGTCTATTACACATTTTTTGATACATGTTATATGAATTAAGCTTGAAATGAACACAGAATGGAAATGCTTTTTACATCTACTGTAGCATAACACTAGTAATGTACATACTGTACAAGTAATTATATGGACAAATATAATGTATGGTAGAGTACTGGTACCATCAGAATAACAGACATAATGGTTTCATGAAAAATATGTTTTCCCCTCTTTGATATGAGTACAGTATGTTCTGCAAGTGATATAATAATTAGTGATATAATAATTAGTCATAATTGGAATTGTTGACACACTGGTTTGTATTTATAATGAAATTAGTACAGGAAAAATTCCTGTAATATTTGCATTTTTTGGGGAGAAAATATCGTTAAAAATAAAAAATAAAAATCATGATTTCTATTAGGGATCTTTAAGTATCCATTGTATAAAACGATATAGCCTGCTCAACAGACCTAGAAATATAATGCTAAAGGTATCCATTCATAAATTTTGTCAACAAAGTTATGTCCTGAAAATGAGGTGTGGTTACATTTTGTACCACAGATTGTAAACAGGCATCTTCTTTCCTTGGACATCTTCATTCAATTATAGAAGAAAAATCAAGTCAACTTCAATGCTGCATAAATTCAGAGATCATCTTTATTTCATTGCTCACAAATAAGCATTACTGGCCACGTCACATTATGTCTGGTTACCACCTGTGAAATCCAAGCTTGTGCAGGACACACACAACGTACCGTACCAGTAAATCACTACTTTGGTGTATCACGTAGACCTGTGTTCGTTGTTGCCATGAGGCAAGAAGTTCCTTCATTAAACCTGGTCCAACATTTATTGAGCCGCTTTACTTTTACACAATTAATGGCTCTCCAGAGTATTACCTTACAAAACGCTAAGTCGTGTAAACACATGTCTGTCATACTCTAAACTAACTCAATATATTTTTGAAATAAGGGGAAACACCACCAAATAACAGGTGTAACAACATAGACAATAAGACTACTTTATTTTATCTCTGATGCTATGATACTGTTGATGCCAGAGCTTCTAAATCAACCACGTGGGAATTAAGCTGAGTAAACAGTACCGTCCAGTCAAGACGGCTGAAGGTGAAATTGCAAGTCGGGTTGGACGTTTTATTACAGCACTTTTCCCATGGAAACTGCGGTATCGAGTACGAGGGAAAAGGCAGGAGATGGCTACGCGTAATGCAATGATCGAGTTTTCAGCATAGGACAATTTAAGCAGAAAGTTTAGTGTTTCCTCGCCAATGTTGATAGATTGATAGAACATTATATTAACCTTGGAAAAAAATGTCACCATTAATAATTAAATACTGCAGACTATGCAATTTACAAAGCTTTGAGATGTTGACCTCAAATGACCTTAACCAGCAAAACAATAGGGTTATTATACTCACTAATGTCAACCTACAGACCAAGTATGATGTCTGAAAGAGCTGTTTGCAAAGTTTTCAAACTTTGACATGTTGTGCACAAAAAAACAAAAACTAAGGTGATATACATACCAAGTATGAATATGTTAACCCCTGTCAGAAGGTGCTACGAAATTTCCTATCAGTGCCACCACCTTCACAGACGGATACAAAATTTGGTAGGTTATTTTTAGACCATTGCTACAGGAATCAAGATCACATGATGCAGTGTAAAGGAATCTGCTACTAGTGAATTCTCAGCTCAGGTAAATATTTAAATGACGGGCCAACTGTATCAACCCTCAAATTCCAGGTGGTTAGGATAGGCTTTACATAATTAGCAATATCATAGGCCTCGTCTAATATTAGAGGCCGATGAGTTTAGCGTAACAATTGTAGGCCTATAGGATAGGGTGTCCAGATCACATTTTTTTTATAGGCTCTTCGCCTTATTCACAAATTTTACCGTTTTCATGTATGAAATGTTTTCCTTTCTTGGGAATTGATGAATATAAATTGGTGTAGTAGAGTATAATATATTTCATTATTTTTTAAGAGATCTTCAATTTGACACTGTTTTGTCTACTCTTATAAACTATACACCGTATACAGTTCATTGGCATATTTTGTATTCACAAACCTGGGAGTTCATCATAATTCCTATTGTCCACACATTCAACACATTTAGGGAGTTGGAGACTAATTGAAAATAGATTACAGTAGGCTTACTTTGGTAGCCAAAAAAAAACAAAGGTGATCAAGTATCAAAATTGTGAAAAGTACATGAAGCAGATTGACTAAATATTGATTTGTGCTGCGTCTGTTGTCCATTGAAAATCAAATAAAATATGCTGCAAAGTTGTATACTAATTCCTGGTAAAAAAAACAAAACTTGGGAATATTGTATAATTTATTGCAGGGGGTATGGGAACTATATGAAGATGAGAGTTGGTTGTAACGTCAGGTAGGCGGCAGTAAATGTTTCACAAGGCACAATACTTTTGCGATACACAGGGTGCATAGTTTGGAAACGTTTTCTCTTCCTCTTGTGCCATCACCCAGTGTAGTGGTAGAAGTTAAAGATTGAATTAAATAATTAGATGAGTAATAATTTAATCACAGTTATAATTTTGTTTTTTTCTCTTTCATTTTAAGGTTGTGATCCACTGTTAATATGAGACCCCCCTCTTTATGGAAGGTTTGCTACCACATCAAGTGGAGTAGTGGAACATACTACAATACTAACCCATAGAAAAAACACAGTCTAAATGAACAAATACATTATTTACATGTGTGAGCGTTTATGGAAATCTTAACACTTCAAAACAATCGTAGTGTTGGAAGTGATATCTGTTACATTTGTGACCTTGAAGTCTATTAAAAATATTGAAAAACATCCAGGATATGACCCCAAGATACAGTATAATACTGCTGTATGCTAGGATTTCACCAGATTATACTCTGGAGTAGAATTTTATTTATTTTTCAACAAAGTTGATGTGTATTAATATGCATGCTCAGCATTCTACGGCACTTGAACTATTAATGATGCTTTCCGTATTATTTCCTGTTATTAAAGTTGACATCCAATGATATGGTACAGTAGGTCTTAGTTTAAAAAAAAATATTTTTAAAAAGGACATTGGCATGTAGAAATTAAACTTCATGTTTAGCTAGCTACAATACTCCAAAAGTTACTGGTTTGGGGGTATTTATGTACGAGCGTTTTGCTGCACTGGAAAGAGATGTGTCTCAGGGAATTGAATTGGTCTCATTCGAAGCCTGTAGTAGTCGACTAGGCTCGCCATAATGCCAATGGCGCGTAGCCAGAGGTGTCCCTCCGCAAATCCTGAGGTTCTTGGAGGTTGAGAATCTCCACGAGCAGCATGAGGACAGATGCGTATTCATTCCCACACGGTCCGCTCCATCCTGTTTAAATGTGTTATACCATACAGCTTTCGTTTTGTCGAGTCCTTGG
>WXZC020001057.1:0-10043 GCA_011317855.2 Paelopatides confundens | reverse complement strand
GTAACCGTTGATGTCAAGTTGGTGTGTGTGTACAGTATATATGTGTAAAAAGTCAGTTGGAATATACCTGATATTTCATTCATCATCGTGGCTATTTAGTCAGCAGCCAGACACATATGTTGTCAGCCACTATTAACCAATCAGGGTTCAGGATTTTCATCCTTACCAACTAGCACTAAATTATGTAAGAATGCTTTAGACAAGTATGTTAAACAGTGCAAAATGATTTGAGGCTGGCTTCCATATTTGCACTATTGACGTCTTCATGAAATGGATGTGAATGCAATGCAGAATTTACCATAACACTATGTACGATACGATACAATAATAAACATTTGTTCATGTATACATGCGATAAATGTATCGTTGTAGTTCTATAGCGGGAAGCTTTAGTTGTCTTGTATGGGATCATTTTCGGGCACCAGTGTTATGTCGTACAATGCATGATTTTGATTGGATAATCAAGTCCAATACATTTATCGTACGAAATATCTTTTAATATCGTACCACATGTAGTGTCAACAGTGAACACTGCAACTTTGCTATTGTGTCGTATTGTACATAGTGTGAATGGCCCTTTAGCATTATTTATTTTACATGCACCTGCTAAATCCTTTCAACAGCATGAAATTATATTATCAGTGTCTGTCCGAACTGTACATTTACCAGATCAATAGGCCCCACCTTCATTTATACTAGTGATGAGACCAGTCGAAAGGATTACTCCCAGGTACCCATCCGCTAATATTGGTCGTTCTTCATTACATATAACCCAACAGTGTATTAAGGCTGTATATACAAATCAAGTAGACTATGCAATACAGCATACTGTTTAGCAAAGTTTTATTGTAAATGGAATATCTCAAATTAAATATCTTCTGAGTGCTTTCCGAGAAAAAATATTGTGTACGATATTTTCACCACCAAGTTGTTCTTTAGTCATCTCTGTATAAGTATATAGCCCAATTAGCCACATTTAGTATGTATGTTCACTTTAGTTCCACTTTAGTGAGTTAAAAAAACCCTAATGTTTTTGGTTGAGGTCAAATGTTATTTCAGGTCAACATAGGTCAAAGTCAGAAACCCTTGTAAACACTCTCAAATAAAGTTTGGTCGAACTTCATATTTGGTATGTAGGTTCACCTTTGTGAGTACAATAATCCTATTATTTTTGGATGTCAAAGGTCATTTCAGGTCAACATATGTCAAAGTCAGAAAAAGTAGTACTTACTAAACAGATACAAATACAGCTTGTTCAAACTTTATATCTGGTATATATCCCTCTTAGACAATACAACAATCCTCTTTTTCTTAGTTGATTGATATGTAGCTCTAAAATGTATTTGTGATACAAGAGTATTACAGCCCTTGAAGTGGCATGCATGGGGTGCAAGTGAAATGGTTGCATGCCCCCACATTACCCCCATTGGAAATTTTCTGGAAAGTCTATATAGTGTTTAATAACAAAATAAAATTATAGAACATCCAATATACTTCAAAGACAAAGATAATACAATTTGGCATTTGGGCCCCCTTAAATGAACAGCCACAGTCCACCCTCCCCTGACCACCAAACCCAACTTAAATTGTTCCCAAAAGATTTTTCACTAAAATCCAAAAATCCAAATGATAGCACCATTTTGCATATAATCCCCCTTTGATGAACATACATTTGCAATTTTTCCCAAAGTTTATCAAGTTTTTCTAAAAAATAAAGAAATGTAGATAATAAATGTACTTCAAATGATGTAAATGATAGCACCGATTTGCATCTAATCCCCTTGCA
Organism: Paelopatides confundens; assembly: GCA_011317855.2. Taxonomy (NCBI): domain Eukaryota; kingdom Metazoa; phylum Echinodermata; class Holothuroidea; order Aspidochirotida; family Synallactidae; genus Paelopatides; species Paelopatides confundens. Next base: position 8,257 of record WXZC020001057.1, on the reverse strand, counting down.
TGATGAACAAACATTTCTCAAATGACCCCTCCCCCAGGTCACACAACCATAAAAATGTGCACCCCCTATCTTTAATTCATGTACACTCCTTGTACTAGAGTTTTTGTAAGGATTTATGTAACAATGTTAACTTTTGGTTAATGATACTTCTCACTTGGTTGTATCAGGCAAAGCAAACGAGTTAAAAAAAAATCAATTTACACATTGGTGTATGACCGACCATACTCCTGGTGAACCAACCCCTTTTACAGTCCTGTGGAATGGTTTGATTTATTTTGTCCTGAAATTGTACTATTGGTTTACTGTACATTTTGTTGTCTCGTCTACATGTTATTCAACTCCACATAATCAAACAGGCCACATCCAGAATGGCAAATTTCCCATTGAAGGTGTCACCACTTAAAAAGAAAATATATGAGCGTTTTCAATACTTTTCTTGAGGACTTTAGTGTACATGCATAAGAAAGGCATTTATTAAATTGGCATAATTTCTTAAATCTGTTAAAAAAAGCTCAAAAGGAGAACAAATTTACATAATTGTCATATGTTCTATGCCTGCTTATAATACCACTCTCGTACTTGTACACAAGTACATTTTCATGTGCTGATACATGTACTCATGGTTTATTGCTTTCACTCCTCAGAAAATAAATACCATGTACTAATATGTGACCTGGGACTCTTACAAGTACATTACTGGTGACATTGTACCCCAATGAGTACAGTATGTGTACTCATTATTTGTCTTTCTCATACAATGCTCTCAAGCATTTTGCCAAATTTGTAAGTCCTCTGAGGGTGAATTACTGCCGGTTATACTTTCAAGTGAAGTGGTTGTGTACTGCTTTCTAAATGTAAAACTAAGTGTTGTAAATTAATATAAAGAAGGATTTAATCCAGTACATTCAGTTGACCACTCGAAATATTACAAACAATTTTCAGTGATAATCGTAACCCTTTATATCATGAAGGAAATTTCATGGACAACTGTTATGTAGAGTATATATATATATATGTCCCATATTGAGTAGATGAACCTTTTTTTTTGGTGGAGGTCAAAGGTCAACTGAAGCTAAGATGCAATAAAAATCCAAATGAGAAAGGTGGACAAACTTCATATGCTGATTGCCCATATTGTGTAACAGGTTATCAGAGGTCAAAATGTGAAACTATATTAAACAGTAGATCCCAAGAAGGGAAGCTCATGCATAGTATGCAGATATTCCATATTGAGTAGATGAAGAATATACTGAGTAGATGAACCCTATTGGATTTTGACAGATGTCTATGGTCACCAGAGGTCAAATTGTGAAAACCTTGTAAACGTGATATCTATCTTGAGAAGTGAAACAGTGACAGCTCTCGGACTGTGCATATGGATGTACCGTATTGATATTGCTTTTGTTGGATGTCAAGGATCATTTGAGGTAATTATGGTCAATCGCAAAACGTAAATGTGATATCTCAAGAAAGGAACGTTGATATATCCCATACTTTGCATGCGGGTGTACTATATTGAATGTCCTATATGAAGTATAATAAGCTATTGTGTTTTATGGAGGTTATGGGTCATTTGTGGTCAGTAGAGATTAATATGTGAAAACCCTTTAAGCATGATATCTCAAGAAGGGAAGCTTACACTGAGCTAGTATGTTGTTCCCGTTATTATGTTTTATAATGATATCATTTTTGGTAGAGGTCATCATAGGTCAATTTTGGATCAGCACAAGAGGTCAACATGTGGAAGTATTGTGAAAGCTTAGACATATCTCATATGTGACATGTGGATGTGACTATTGAGTACAAGAAGCATATTGTTTTTGGTGAAGGTCCATTGTTATCTGGAGCCAGCAGCATTCAAAGTATGAAAATCTTGTAAACTTGACAATATGCAAGTAACATGTGGATTCCCCCTCCCCCATATCAAATAAGAATATTGTGCAATCAATTCATATTTTTTAATTACTGTAGGTCATACATACACTGACAATACCGTAAAAACATATATAAAATGTTGGTATTACATATATAATTAGCATCTTCAGTGCATTTTGGCATCACGTTTGAGCTTAGTATTTGCATCGCCTTTCTATACTTACCCTGGTCAACATTAATTCCACTAAATCCCGTACTGGGGTTCAAATATGAGAATGGATGGGGAGGGGTTACCGGCCTAAGGTGACCCCTAGCGCCTAAAAGGGCGCCATCGCTTATTCTCCACTCCTCTGGAGTGGTCACTAGTCAAACTATTTATTGGAAATATTACTATTTGTGACGGACGTTTTTTCTTGTCTTTTTGGGAACAGGATTGTCCCGAAAGAGTTTTGAGTCTGGCTGAAGTTTTCTGATAAGGGATCCTAAAACACTTTCCAGTGTTCCAAGCATTGTATCTTTATTATAAATGTATCGTCAATATGCTAGGCGTGGCTTGTTATACCTTTTTACACTGTGCCATAGGCACTTTTGTTTACGTGGAAATAAGGTTTTTCCCACTTCCTTCTCTGTAACCTAGCCGCCTCATTGACGGTTTACATGCTTTTGTAAGCCTATAATATTGTGTTTTCACATTTGTAAACCTATATTATTGTGTTCTTCCCCACTCTTAGGGGTGTTTTCACAACCTCCCCCTGTCATACTCTCCTGTGGTTTGATAAGATTTAGGTACTAGAATACTAGTGTTAACTAAGTAGTATGACTCTACTTTAGTTTTCCTTGTAGTATTTTTACTACTAGATCCCTTGTGCCTTAGGTTCCCCATGGCACCTCGTGCCTCCCCCAGGTGTGGGTCTTGTTCCCGCCTTAGGCTTGGTAGGAATTAGGACCTCCACCTCCTCTTCCCCCGAAGAGGAAGGCGCGACTAGGCGTTGTCATGGGACGCCTGCTACCCTCCGAGGAACGTGTTTCCACCCTATATGATGAAGTTGGGGTCCTTCAGCTACGATCCTCCGACCCGGCCTCGCTGTGGGCAATGATATTGGGCCTCACGGCCAGCCTAGTTGACGTTATTTCTAGAAGCCTTCGCCCCCTTCAGAGTCAGAGTTAGCCCCATGCGGACTGTCCTGACGCAGGATCTCCCTAGCAGAATAGCAGATATCTTCCTCTCGAAGCTCGGCTACGAGGAACCTGTAGACCAGCCGTCTCCGGACTATGGCTCCCAACTGAGTTCTACCAATGAGGCGGCTGGAGAGGCTCCCTCCTTGCTCCTGGTAGACGCTGAATGCTCGGCTAGGTTTCAAACGTTGGCAGCCAAGAAGGGCAACGATCCTCCAGCACGGCCTCGCCATGGCCAAGGATCTTAGGCCTCATGACCAGCCTAGGCGACATCCTCCCGCTTTGCCGCTTGCACATGTATGGGGAGCCTCCTGCGAGAGACGTACGCTCTCGGGAAGGTGGTCCCCAACGGAGAGTAACCAGCACATAAACGTGCTGTAACAGGAGGCGGTAGCACGGGCCGTCAAGCGCTTGACGGACCTAGCGCGAAGCAAGCTATAGTCCCTCACAGCCTTCCGACAGGACAACCGCATAGGCCTACATCAACAGGCAGGGGGAACTTCACTCCCCGAGCCTCAGTTGTGTAGCGTGGTCCCTACTGATATGGTGCCGCCTAGATGACATCCACATCACAGCCTCCCACATTCCAGGGAAGGACTATACACTAGCGGACGCGTTGTCAAGGTGCCGAGTGAGTCAGTTGGAGTTAGCACTGCGGTGGACAGAAGCATGAACAGATCATTGGTGGATCTCTTCGCGACACAGAGCAACGCCATGTTGCCGACCTTCTGTTGCAGAAACTTCCACCCCAAGCTTGGGCGACAGACGTATGGACGCTTACACCGTCATAACTATCGGTCGGCCATCGGAGGAATCCATACAGGTTTTCCCCGACGGCACCACCGTAGGCAACAACAAGGCCCTAGCGCACATGGTAAGAGCCATGTCCATACAACGACCAGTAGCAAGGCTCATAGTCCTGTCCTATCAACGCGGTTCTAGAGGCGCTCGCACGACCGGCCTTCGAACTACTAGCGCAGGCTTCCTTACCACAACACTATCTTTCTCGTAGCGACGGCCTCAGCCAGACGGAGAGGTTGTCTCCAGGCCCTTTCGATAAAACCTGGTCATATCAGTTTCGAACCTCACAGGGTTAGACTGGTTCCAGACCCAGAGTTCTTACCCCAAAACCAGACATGTGACTTCATCCAAAGGGATATCTTCATCCACGACATAGAGTTTTTCCTCGGTAGAGGACCAGTTCTGGTGCCCAGTTAGAGCACTCAAGTGTCTTCATAAAGTCTAGCTTCTAAGAACCTCTTCTAGATTTGAATTTGAATTTGAATTTGAATATATTTCCACAATATAAATTTTACAGAGGTACATAAATATAATACAAGGATGTGGAGGATGACTGAAGAAGCAGAGCTTTTACGAGCAGTCCCCCTTTACAATACAAGGAAAAGGAGAAGAATTAAGGAAAAAAACCGAACTAAGTAATATACAAACTAGTGACAATAGTCTTTACGCAAATGAAATTTTAATTTGGATTTAAAGGAAATTATATTGTTTTCATCTTTTATGCTGGTATCTAATCTATTCCAGATACTAACACCATTATTAACAAAGATACGATGAGACAATTGAGTAGTAGTCAAATTTTTACGAAAATCTTTTAAAATTAAAGTATTCATCAAAATTGTGAGGCAAAAGTCTATTGACATATTTATACATAAAAAGAGTTTGTATGTATCGAAAATATTTAAGATTTTTAGATTGAAAACATGATTTTAGTATGGGCACGATAATTATAGTTTGTAATAAGTCGAACAGATTTTTTTTGGAGAATATGTAGACGATTAATGTAAGATGGAAAGGTGTTTCCCCAGATTAGGTTGCAGTATGATCATTTTGAGTGGATGAGGGAATCGCACAGTGTTTTAAGAGTATGAGTTGGTACAAAATATCGAGTTGTATGAAGAGTTCCAATAATCTTTGAGATTTGAGAGCACAGAGTATCAATGTGATACTTCCATGCGAAATTGGAATCAAGGAAAATACCGAGAAATTTAACTTTATTAACAATATTACCATTATCAATATATATATTAATTGTTTCAACATTACGCTGAATGGGATGGAAAATCATAAAATTGGTTTTACTTACATTTAAAGACAGCAGGTTGAATGTCTCTGTGCTTGAAACGAATTCTGGTATCGTCCGAAAATAAGGTAAAGTTAAGTACAAAAGAACAGTTACACAAGTCATTTATGTAGATAAGAAAGAGTAATGGCCCAAGTATGGAGCTCTAGGGGACGCCTCAATGTATTCCTCTTAGCTTAGAAATTGTTATATTAATACACACGACTTGATTCCTATCAGATAGGTAGCTCTCAAACCAGTTGTACGCAATCCCACGGATTCCATAGTGGCTAAGTTTATTTAGTAAAATGTTATGGATAACACTGTCGAAAGCTTTTGAAAGATCTAAGAACACATCAATAGTTATTTCATTGTTGTTAAATCCATTTGAAATGTAATGTACTATTTCTGCTGCTGCCATATATGTGGAGCGGTTCTTACGAAATCCAAATTGAAAAAAAAAATAGAATGTCATTCTTGTTTAAGAAGTCGATAATTTGTTTATACACGACTTTTTCGAGAACTTTAGAAATTGTAGAAAGAATGGAAATTGGTCAGTAATTCGAAATCATGGAAGGATCGCCAGCCTTGAAAATAGGAGTAATTCTAGCTACGTTTACATTATAAGGAACAATACCACTGGTGAGAGAAAGGTTGCAAATATACGTAAGTGGTTCAAGAAGGTTTGGACAAGAACGAAACATCTGTACTGAAATACCATCCGTGCCAGTCACTGAACTTTTTTTAAGATTATTAATACTTAAAGACATTTCAGTAGAGTTGGTTGGGGAAATAAAGATAGTATTAGACACGGAGTTATTGAGGAAGCTCATGAAATTGATATCAATTTTTTTTTAATATGGCTGGCTAGATTCTGACCAATGCTTGAAAAATATTCATTAAAGCAATCAGCAATACTTAAATCAGTAGTAATTTCCTCACCGTTGTGATTAATTCTGAGCTGTGTTCTTCGCACTGAATTTCCCCGACCAATAATTTCATTTATAGTTTTCCAAGTTTCCCTCTAATTATTTCTATTTTCATCAAATAGATTGGTATAATATGACTTTTTGGAAAGCCTAATAGTATTATTGAGGATATTTGTGTACTTTATGTATTTTAGTTTATTACGAGGAGTGCTGTTCTGAAGGTAGGACTTGTACAGTTTCTTCTTAGTAATACTTGATTTAATAATTCCAGAGGTAATCCGTGGATTGCGTTTGCGCAACCTTTTAGGTACATTACGTTTAATATGACAATGCTTGTCGTATATCTTATTAATAACATCAGTATATAAATTACACGCATCGTTTACATCTGTGTTTGAGTATAATTGATGCCAACTGAAGTTATTAAGCTCGGAGGTGAACCTATTGTAATTACCTCTAGATGTATCCCTTTTCAGTACATAACTAATAATCTCAGAATTAATTGAAGACTTATATGTGGCAGAACAAACTACAGGTAAGTGATCACTTACATCGGATACAAGAATACCAGATAATGTAAATACACTAACATGATTACAGAATATATGATCAATTAATGTAGAAGAAGAATCATAAATCCTAGTAGGTTTGGTAATCAGAGGCATGAACGAATCAGAATACATAGTATCTAAACAACTGGAAACATGATTATTATAATCATATTTAAGGAGGTCAATGTTGAAATCACCAAGAGGTATACAACAATTATTCCTTTGATTAATACAGTTTAGGATATTTGACATATCATCAATAAAGGTGACTAATGAACTGTCAGGTGGTCTTTATATAACACCAATTACAATGTTGTGGTCTTGGTGTATGGCTTCAATGAAACAGTACTCAAAAGTACTACATGTGAAATTAAAATCAGACCTTAATTTATAATGAACATCTTTACGAATGTAAAATCCAACACCGCCACCTCGTTTATCAATTTTGTTAGCATGTACAAAATTATAATTATCCACCTGTAACATATTTAGAGTTTCGATTATAGCAACAATTGAGATTCTAGAGTCTAATTCATCATTAATAAGATCACGAATATTATCATAGTTTTTCCATAAACTGCGGGCATTGATATGCATCAACGATTTATCATCCCGTTTAATATGGTTAAGTAAGGTACGGTCATCGAAGTAAGTACAGGGCAATACGTCATTATCAATGTTTAAAGATTCGTTTACATCATCTAAATAATTATTAACTACATTTGTACAAAATAGATCATTTAAATAAGGCGCATTTAGTACATGATGGCTTGTGAAAACCATATGTCAAGAAATAACACTTAACACAGATAACGAACATAATAAATATAAGTATTATACAATTGACAAAAAGTAACCACGAGTTTTACGAATTTATAGAAGCAGAGTACAGGGTCTAACAAAATATGCAAAAATGTAGTCCACTGTGGATGTTACTCTCCAGACTTAGTTGGCTTGGGCTCGACGTACAGGACTCCATTAATGTACAATTGACCATTCCTGAATCGTGGATACTTCCCTTCACGGAATGCGGCATCCATTATGGGACGAAGCTTTGATTTTTTCTTGAAATCCTCAGGTGTTAGATCCTCCGTAATAAAAAAATCGGTACCTTCTAGGGCACGACGGGCTTTAAAGAGAATATGTTGTCGTTGAGGCCGGAAGAGAAATTTGGCTATAATGTGACGAGACTTTCCAGGTTGATGTTGGCCTATGCGATGCGCGTTTTCGATAGTGATATCATTCATTTGGAAGTGGGTACTTAGTATTTGTTTGAGTTCACCGATGGCATCTTCATCCTGTCTTTCTCTTATTCCACCAAATCGTAAGTTATAACTCCTTGAATAACGTTCTGCCTTTAACTGGGCCTCGGAGATGGATCTTAGGTTTTCCTCGTTAAATTTTTGTATTTTGTTTTGCTCAGTTATAAATTAATCCAGATCTTTTCTGAGTTGGTCTGCTTTGTCGTCCATTTTTGTTTCACTAGTGTCGTGTAATAGGATGACTATTTCACTATTTCACGTTCCACCTTTAATTTATAAAGGTCAACCAAGTTCACCAGTACAATCACGACCTACTTTTATTTAGCATTGATATTAGCCGACAGGAAGGCGCGCTTAGACTTTCCCAGGATCCAAAACAAG
>WXZC020001056.1:0-10045 GCA_011317855.2 Paelopatides confundens | reverse complement strand
ACATGGATACAATGACTGACAATTTCCCGGGAGTGCAGTGCCAACAATTGACAAGCGCAATAAATCGAATATATACAGGTATTATAATATTAACCAATCTGAAGGCTGAATTATTTCGAATATATACACGAATTAATTCGAATATATACGTGTGTGAAATCGAATATATACGTGTATACAGGGGTGTCATGGGTACAAATACACCCCCAAATAATTGATACATATATTTTCAACAGGTGTTTTCTACACCGATTGTTTCACCACAATATAAAAACATTCACTCCATTAATGATATGCCTGTTATCTTAATGTTTCCCCTTCTGTGCACACCCCCCCCCCCCCCAACAAAAACAAACATTCTCATTACATACACTTCACCAGATGCTTTTGAAGATAAACTTGTAGGAAATGTGTTCACAAAATTGGGGTCAAACCGGCAATAAAATCGCTAGCTCCAAGACGAAAACCCCCTTGTACCCCCACCAATGGCTCTTCCCGAAGACCCCGGGAAAACCGAAATGGTTGATCAAGCGTAGTCCATGGCGTCCGAACCCCCGTTTAAGATTCCGTACTGTGGTCTAGATTGTGCGATCATTACGGAAGAAATGTAGGAAAACCCCCCGTATATAGGTGACCATGACATCGTGGACATCCACGTATAGAGGGGAGGCTGGGGGACCTGTCCCGTCTGGAAATTTTGAGACAAAACTCCCGTTTAATGTTTATCATAATTGTACATGTTACATGGCACCATTTTGCAGATACGGAAAATAGGGATTTCATGATCACCATAAGGAGAGTGGTCCCTTACACTCTAAACCCGATTGCAATGTCGGGTAATTATCATTTGACCCCTCCCCACATCACAAAAGCCGGAAGGTTGAGAGTTCGATTCCTGGCAGAGTAATTGCCAAGATTTAAAAAAGGACCTACTGCTGTAGTGCTGGATGCTCAGCGTTAAAGTATTAAAATGGAGCCAGTTGGGTGTTTGGATGTAAAATCTATCCCACGTGTAGTGTAAGTTACAAGCAACTTCAGCTTCCCACATTTATATGTGGCAACTTACCTTCGCAAAATAACTGAAACTATAAACTATATAAACATGCTTAATTATTATTGCAGCAGATAACATTTTCTCCAAAATAAATGTACATCCATCTTGGTTAAATGTCCATATGCACAACTGAATTATCAATGTTCATTATACTCTCGTATTCTAACCATTTCAACCCCATATTCCAGGCAACTTACCATTAACATACCGTAACATATAGGCCTATTATGGCATCAGTTTGCTAATATATGGCACTGTTTTGTATATAGGTGACCTTAAAGTTTGTATTTTTCTTTCACTCATCTTCCTTAGCCCCTCACAAGACTTAATTGACGTGTACATTGGTCGCAATGAATTGTTATGAAAACACGATTTTGCATCTAAGCCCATGAACAAAAATGTCTCAATGGGGAGAGATCCCTCCTCTACCACGGACGTATATAAACATTTGCAGCCGCATGTCAACAAATCCATAACTCCATTTCAATTGAATTATCATTGTCCGATCAATGCGAACGTATAAATAACCTGTTGGGTAAATACCCATACGATACACTGCATAATTAATTAAATCTAAGGCGCAACATATCAAACGAACGTTTTAGCAACGGGTATGAGAGGGGTGGGCCGAACTTATAACACACTAATAATCCCATAATCCCGCCAGGGACATAGATCCGTTTTTCACACCATCGTGGGGCAAGTATATCAATGGCTCCTTGCGGAAAACTGTTCACCCCAAACAAAAATCATGTATCCTCCCAATGAATGTGAAGTTTTACTGTTAAACTAACACTATTATTTGTATTATTATTTATTATTATAGCTCCCATTTATATGTATGTATTTGTATTGTGATTGTGCAGTGTTGATATTTCAAGATCCTAGCTGGTTTTCCTCAACATGGGCTTCCTTATAAGGCTGTCCATACAGCAAAATTGATTGTCCAACAAACAAAATTCATGACTGAGTGCTTTTACCATAAATAAACGTCAGTTGTTGTGCTTCAAAAAATGTCAATGATTAAGTTTTATTTGCCAAAGGGGATATTTCGTGGACAACACTTCAAATCAACCTTCGGCTGGATTTGCATATGCCTTATATTGAATAAATAGTACAGTTCATGTTGAGCGCAAATAAAGAGTGACGTTTAGAATACAAACCAAGAAAGGGCATTTCTTACCTTCCAAAGTAAGCGTCATGTTGGTATATGTCTCCTCCCGCAAAGGCCGTGTATTATTATGGTCTGTCGAGTTAATAAACTGTAAAGTATAACAAATAAATCTCCTAAGAAAACAATATGATTTGATGAAGACATCAATCTAAAATTAGTGCCTACTTCTCTCATAGATTATGCAGGTCACAATTGATGCATTGATTGTTCATCGATCTAAAGCATTATCGATGATGAAAATATCACAATGATGGACATCACTTGCCACAAGACATGTGATGACAGGACACATACTTTTTAAGGAAACTAGTTAGGAAAAATGTTCGTATTGGCATATGACGGCTCTAACCAAGTGGAAAATCTCATCTGTTTTGATATCTAAACCAGAAGCAAATCCTATAAATATCATATGCTAGAGCTGCTTGCGCTGAACACTCTTCTCATATCCCCCTTCCGCGATGGAGTTTATAGTTTTGAGTTTCAGTTTAGTTGGCATGAAAATGAAGTTTTAAAGTCATGTTAGGGGTTGTCATTCCATGCCCATTGTGTGATGTCATAACACCAGATCCAGAGGATGACATATTTAGCCTGTTTGCTCCTTCATATTTTCACAGTGAAAGTAATGGTATCAAGATACCAAACCAATGCAATGTCCTAATGTTGAAAACTTTGGTATTTTAGCAACAACTTACGAATACCACCCTACAGTATATAAAGGAAAATGAATAAAATAGCAAATATAATCATTAAATCCAAGCACTATAGAGAGTGAGTCTGTTATGTAATTTTATAATTGAATTTGCATTCAGTCATATATGTCAAATAGAAGTATAACCCCATGTATTTCCGAACCAGAATATTCACACTTTGTTATCCTATTATTTTACAGCAGCTGCAGTTGCGTTTCATTACTATAATGTCGTTAGTAGCAAGAATTAAACTGGAAGAAATTACGTATCCATTATGTGGACCATATTTTAATCTGTATGGTAACTTGTTATGAATGAATTATAACAAACCTGCCGCTCCAATGCAATGACTAATTCCAAGTTGATGAAATAGCATACAACAAGTAGAAGGAAGTTTAAAGAAAGGAATATTGATCATTAACAACTTAAATACTTACCAGTCAAAAATCTGCTCCGCGTGTTTTTTTTTCAACTGATTTCAAGTCTAGTCAGTCTGTACCGTAGCCAGCCCATTTAAAACATATTCATACTAATTTCTCTAAATTAAGTATTTGAACTTCGGACTTCGTTGCTTAATCGGAATGAAACGTGAAGCGATCCCATCAGCAGATATGTGTGGGCTAAACAAACAATCCATCGCTCAGAAGTTCGGATATACAGTAATATATTATAATGCATTCGTGTATAAGTAATGATGCACTCTGAAACAGTTGTCTATCCGACGTGTCTACAAATCAAAGTTCATCTGATAACTTTGTTATCGTATGCCAGAAAATGTAGAGTATACAGTGAGTCATATTAGTACGTTACCTATTTTCGTGCAGCTATAGCAAAAGTATATACAATTATTTGTTTATATATTTAATGCATGATACTCTACATAAATATTTTAGTGATGCATCATCAAGTCACCCGTTTGATTTAAACTTTCATGACTGAAATTTAGCTCCGTTTTTTACAATTTAAATAAACACTGCAGAACGTGATTGACTCGCAATGATTGGTTACAGTTTGAGAGAATATTTTACTCGATTTATGTCAACGTTTTTATGTTTGATGTTGTATTGGAATTGGTACATTTGGTCAAATGATTCCACTTAACAAAGTGTTTGTGGGAATCAGTATATGCTATCCCATATACTAGTTGGGGCATGTTCTCATTGTATAATCTCCATTTACAATTATAAATATAGTTAGTTATAGTTAGTTATAGTTAGTTATAGTTTCAGTTATTTTAAGAAAGCCACTTACTTCGCGTCGGGTGGCATTTTATATCCAGACACCAAACTGGCCCCACTCTGGTACTTTAACGCTGAGCACCCATCAGTACAGCAATAGGTCCCTTTTTAAAGCTGTAACTCTTCAGAAGTGGGATTTATAATATAATATTGATGTAATTGCAGAAAAAACTTCACTCGTCCTTAATTCTGCTTAATTTAGTTTGTATCTGTTATCTCTGATCATGGTTTGTAATAACGTGTGTCGTGTTATATTAACCGTCAAATGGCTCACCAAATATCATGATGTCCTGAAAGATATGTCCCTGTTCTGAATGATATATTTATAATGTAAACTGATATGTGGCTGGTGTAAACGTACACGTTCCTGTTGTAAAAGTGACATGTACATGATTATAAGTTCATGCTGTAAATTATACGTATTTGATGTAAAATTATACGCACATGTCCTAACATACGTTGATGTACTAAATCCACATGTTGATATGCTAAACTGATATGTCACTGTACTAACGTCATATGTTGCTGTACTCAACTGGTACGTCACTGTACTACACCCGTATGTCGCTGTACTATATGCATTATTTTGGCGTTCAATAGTGTGTCAGAGTAACTCTAACGTATACGTTGCCTAACATGCATTGTTTTTTCGCCTACAATGATGTAGGGTACACGAAGAAACATGTCGGGGTACCCTGGGAATTGTCTAAAGCTTCAACGTACAGTCTAGTCGACCAATGGACAGTATTTATTTGTGACTTGTGGAGTAATTTGGCGCGTAATTTTAAAATGGAGAGTGACACTATAGGCTATAATAAAAGTACTTGCAAATAAGCTTATGACGGAACAAAAGGTGGCGATTTTTATTGAATATTGGAGAGACGGGGTACGGTACACTGGATTTGCCGGAATCTGCCGAAAAAAATTGAAAACATTGATCTCATGCATCCCAACATAAATCGAGTAGCAACACTCCCACTCATTCTCCTGCTGAAACAATTAAGACGGTCGTATAATAAGTTGAAATTTTAAATTTATTTGATTTCCGATTATCAGTTCATGGACCTGGGCCTCCCGATAGTAGGCTAATGCATGTTCGTATTCTGATTATGGTTTGAGAGATACCGGTATTTGACATGTTCAACATCATGTCAGACCCGGTGCATCCAATATTCATGAGGCTGGCTATGAAGGAACCTTGTGAGCTGAGCGATCAACGAATGGCTTGGGACCGCCTTGCGGTCTCTGATTGAGTGCAGTGGCATCGTCAGATGTTTTTGAAGTGAGAGGGGGCTGTAGAAAATATTGTATGGGGTGCGAGACAACTTTTTTTCGCACCACCAATTAGGGGGACGGGTTAAACAAAAATTTCTGAAAAGGGAGATCCCTCATATCCCCTGGAAAATATTTAATAAGCCAGTTAAATTGATCAAAGCGGTGCTATCTTTTACATTTGTTAAGAATATGACTTTTCAAAAATATCTCATATTTATTCCTTTGCACACAATTCAGTTTCTTATCAAGCGTAAAATATAGCTGTTTACGCGTGGCCTACATCCATTTATAAACTGGTTTAGTTGCTTAATCTGCACTTTATAATATAAATGTATAGCAATGAGCTAATTTTGTCAGAGATGATTATACTTCTAATTACGCGACAAAATCATGCAACCTTTACTGAAGGGCATATTCTGTGTAGAATTAAGGGTACTTAGACGCAAAATGATCATACTTTACATACTCTACACCACCCATCGACATTTTCTCCTCGAATTTGGATGAATTTGAATATCCAACTTAGTGAGAAGTGGGGCGAGGACATCCACCAGCCATCATGGTGCCGCCATTGGTTTCGGTGGGCGTTTGTATAATATTTCGTGTTGGGTATGTTGCTTATTATCTTCAAGTTTGCTAAAAGGAGGTTATTGTTGTTATATAAACATTCTGTTTAAAAATTAATGTTAACGTAAAATAAATCGTCCTACATTCAGCTTGCACGGATGGTTACTGTTTAACTTCTCATTTCCATTATCTTCATTGGTAAATCAATTTTTTAATCACATTTTGGTGGAGGGGCCACGACATTGACACAAATACCACGTTGCGTATGTTACGCTCAAAAATGTTTCTCGTTGTTTACCACCTTAATTCATACTATGTATGTCTCTCAGTTATATGTTACAGTATACCGGACCACAACGAAAAAGCCAATGTATTGCGTATAAAGAGTGCATGGTTCAGTTCATGTCGAAAAATAGATGCCCGCATTTGACTCAGAACAAATTTCTACGTCAGATAAGCTAATAAAAATGACCTCAAATAATTTAATAAACGGCATTTTTTAATCGAAAATATTTGTCCTCTTAAAATGGATCTCAAGTTATTTATTCACATAGAGTAGCTGACCCAGTTACAAAAATTGCAGCACCCACGTTGATATCTGAATATCTCGGCAACCGGAAATGTTAGAAAAATGATGCCCTCATTCGACGTTGAATCTACATGAGAAATTTTATTTTAAAGTAGAGTATTGGTTAAAAACGTCTAAATAACGCTCTTATTACCACGTGCGCACATACTAGCCAAACCATGTGAAATTTCCCAAAATATGGTTGATCAGGGGTAATCGACGTCGCTGGTCACGAATATGATATTTTAGAACTTAAACATAGAATATGCATGCTATGATCGTACTTTTCCACGGGCATAATATGCGCGCACGCTTAACAATGCGCCACAATATGACCCACTAGGGATAATCGATGACGCTGATTACGATTTTTTTTTAAACCTAAACATGAATACATAGAATATGTAGGCTTGTCATAGAATAAAGATGTAATTTGAACACTATAACGTGCGCTTATATTATCCGATCGGGCTAAAAAGACGTCTGATATCTTTCTAAATATTTTTAGAATGTTTTGGTTTGCAAAAAAAGTCAAAGAAACGGTCAATAGAGGGCGCTCTTAAGTCAGGGTAAAAGGTTGTTCCGTTGTTTCCGATATTAACTTTACCTTTCATGATGTGCAGTAGTTCATTATGACTCATTTACATATTTGACCTTTGAAAATAAGAAAATAACGAATATCACTAATGCATATTAGAGTCAGGTCTTGAGCTGTAAATTGAAAGAATTACTCATTCCTTTTACCAAATATTCAAGTTACGGAACAAGTCTAGCCGACTGGCAAATACCAGAAAATAAATTTAAAAACTTATAATTTACTTCTTCGTGGGTATACTTAAAAAAATGAATTTTAGTTTGTTCTAACGAAGAAACGCTTTGTGGCGTGATATGTACGATATTGTTTTTCGTGTGGAGGCTCAGCCGATGGAAGGCAGTCCTAAAGACGGTGAAGGGTGACTTGAGACTTCGGTCAGGTTCATGTTGACTTTCGCAATGTTTCGGGGGTTTCGGGGGCTTTCCCCATCATGGCACTTGACGGAAACCAAATACCACCTCTGTGCTGGTATGTAAGAAAGGACAATTTGCATTGTCATTTTGGAAGTTATGGAGTTGGCCGAAAATTCGGGGAAATAGAACAAAATACTTATCATATTGTTAGCGAATTTGCCTCCCACTTGACATAGAACAACAATTATGGATATATCCACGGAAATGGGCGAAGCGTGAAAGTACAAGTAATAGGAGTTGGCAATTGTTGGGGGAATATTGTGATGCCCCCCTCCCTCTCAAAGTATTGTGGGGAATATAAATTTTCAATTCAATTCAATTTCAAGACTATATTTCAGATCAGAATGTACAATTAACCGTGTTTACATGGAACATAAAAGTATTAAAAAACAAAACGAGAAAACAATTTCTACAGTACACACTAAAAATGTTGAGGGGATACCGCAGGAGCTACAATTAGCCTGTGCGTGGTCCCCTTTAAATACAATATAAACGTATAACCAGCTGAATTTACATAACAAGTGAAAACAATGAGTAACTTGATACAAACACGAAATAACAAAAACTTAACGACGAAAGTTAATCCCCTCTGCCGTGAATGCCGCTTCTGTTCACAACTATTTATGGAAGTCACATTTTCCTGCATAATTTTGGCGATTTTTCATAATTCTACCGCGAAAAGCCGGTATTTTTTGCCGTTTATTCTGGATTTTTTCTAGAATATATGTAGTTTTGTACACTAAAATACGATTTTGCATCTATTAGATAAGTTAATCCACCAGCTAGGCAGCAAAGAAGCAATTGCAGTTTATTCTACATGATATATATGTTATGTTTGAGTACTCGTGACAGTTGTGGTTTTGATAAGCAGATTCCTCATACTCTGCAGGAGCTAGTATTCACGAGAATGTCTAGGACCCGGGGTTCTTCAACCTTTTTGAGTGGTGGGCCAAATGTGCAGGTCGTCAATTTTTATAATACTGTTATTTTGACGAGCTGGTACGTAAATTAGATGTCCCTTCTACGCTTCCGAATAAAGCACAATTTGTATAATTGGCAGTTACTTAGCAACGTTAACTTCTCGGTGGCGAAATCTGCTTTTCCCGAGTTAGCTCGATCGTCGACTAGACTTCAAAAACAAAGGCGGGGGCACAAATGGAAATTGACGAATCGTGAAAATGTATCGCTCACAGTCTGCTCTTCTCGTATGCATATACCCTAACCTTTCTTCAAATGCGTACCAAGTTATGTCACGCATAGTTTCTTAAATAGTCGTACTGTCAATACATACATATCTTAACCGGCTGATGCTGCTCTTCTGGAGAGAAACTTTTATGAAATGTGGGAACAAATTCGGGTTTAAACACAGCAAGAAAATCACTGGCTCCAAGTGAGTTGTACCCCAACAAAGTATCTGCTTCAAGACCCCCACCGGGAGAAACCGCTCTGGTGGATCTGGATGGGGGTCCATTGACCACATTTCAGATATCATTGGCGAGATTATTGTTGAGGTGGAGCAACGACGGAAGCCCCATCTTTGATGTTTTTCTTTCTTTGAAAAGGTTAATTTCTACTTGCATTCTTTTTTAATCTGACGCCATTTTGCATATTGCAGATAGGTAACGTTAGTATCCCTATTTTTCATAGAGGGAATGCGTTCCCTCTCTTATACCACCCTCTATGCATGGGTGTCCACGTGTAATGGATGGGGAAATGGAAGGGACTTGTCCTGCCTGGACATTTTAAGGAAAACGTTTTCTTTTTAATGTTTAGTACATTTACATTCTGGTTATAAGAAGATTGTCAATGAGATGCATATAGTCACAATCGGAGAGTAAGGGTTTGAGTTTCCAATACAGCGGCTATAACAGGGGTGGATGCAGGGTGCAGGTTCACCCCAGATATTCTCAATGCGGTGAAAAAAAGTTCAGGAATTTCCATGCTGCAACCTGCAACACACTTTTTTTCTCTACGATACTTCGGGGTTTTGGAAGATTTCTTTAATCAAGAGTTGAGTAAATTACTCTGGACTTACCAGTGGACTCACCAAAAAATAACAATATCAACATTTATTCGATGCATCTGCCAATAATCACACATAAGTAGAGAATTTCAATAAAACCCTGAACATTTTTCGCGCTCAATCTGTTTCTTCCCCATGTTGCCCGATATTGTGAACTGCTTAACAATTAGCGCTTCCTGTACTTACAACTATTGTAAAGTACGCGCCAAGAATGCTAAAACCACACCCCGCCGTATAGCCTATCCTATTTCCTATAGAACAACATTTGTGGATCTACCCCTGGTCTGCTAGATTTTTTCAACTGCTAAAAATATCTAGGCCAAGCAGGGGCTTACCATGGCGGGAGGGGAGGGCGGTGTAGCAACCCCCTCCCCAGAAATGATTATGTCGGGCGAATCGTGTGCTTTGTGAGGCAAATAATTGCGTTTGTCGAGTATAGTATCCCAATT